>CAAKMY010095651.1:0-12995 GCA_901111285.1 Corrigiola litoralis | reverse complement strand
GTACCTACTTGGGATATGTGGGAAGCACCACTGACGAACGCACAACAATGCGATTAAGTCATTGGCAACATGAAATCCATTTGGAAACAAAAGCTCTTTCGGCACCACAGTCCAATCAAGATGGCAACCGTGAAGCCAGCATACTTGGACAACGATGTTGTCTCAACGGCAACCTACACCACGTGCATATAAGATATCATGTTATAACAGTACAGCTTTATATAGACCAATAGATAAGTTACAGAGAATGATGGCTTAATTTAGAAGCAGATATGAGGCATTGCATGAGAAGCATGGACAACACTGCATAAAATAAAAGGTAGAAGGAGAAACTTGATCCTAGCAAGACAAGAAAACAGGAAGAACGACAGGTGACACATTCTGCTCCATCAAGGATCAGCCTTCGTAACAAGAGATAAAAGTTCTTAATTGACAACTCTATACCAAGGCTTGATGAAACCGCGGGATAGTTTCAGAAACTTACACATGAAGAATCTCAAATATTAGTAAATAAAATCCCAAGAAGATCAAATAAAAGTGAGTGAAAAAGCTTTCCACTAAGGGCAGAGAGACACAAGCAAAAACTTGGTAATTGTCACTTATGGCACACTTTAAGCAAAATAAAAATTGACCTTCCTAAGGCCAAATTTCGTAGGCTTATAAGTCACGCCCAAACACCATTCTGAGTCCCGGCTCGGAATAGGCGAAACATTGGTTGAAGACATCCTAAAGAGGTATAATGGCCAATATAATCACAAATGAAGCAATGATTGCCATATCATGGCCTAAGGCCAAGTCTACTTAACATGGGTAAGACGTGACGCATACAAGTACACATATCATTATGATGGAATGAAGTCCCAAAAAGCTCCATGATACACTTAATGAAAAAAAGGGTCGATAATTGTAACTTATGCCACATATGTAGCAAAATGAAAAATCAGCCTCCAAAGGACTGATTACGTGGGCTACAAGTCACGCCCAGACGCCATTCCGAGCTTCCGACTCAAAATTGGACATTTTACGGTAGGAGGCACCTTAATGAGAAATAATATCCTGTGGGACCACACATGAAGTAAAGAATAGCGATATCACGGCCCAAGGCCAAGTCTACTCAACATAAAAAAGACTATGGGCAAGTAAACCTACCAAAATAGGATATTAGTTCAATAGAAAACTTCACAGTTTTAGACTAAAAGAGCGAACTGCTAGATCATAAGCATTTCATTTGATCTGTCCTAGCTCTGATTTAGAGTGAGCATTCAATTAACAAGAGAAACACATTAGCCTACAAAGACCCCACATCGAAAAAACACAGCCTCCTATATAAAAATAGGTGTACATTAATCTAGGCAGTCAGAGGATAGTAAACCATCCTAGCCAGTATGCATGTAAATTCACACAAATGTGTCAAATTAAAAGGGGAACACACAGCCTAATGTATCACATTTCACAAGATGCTAGAAGCATAGATATAGAAGGTCGATAAGCAGAGTGCCTGTAAAGCAAATCCTTAGGTGGATAAAAGGGTGTTGCTAAATGACTACAACAAGATTATTAGCTTAACTTTACCAAAAACATTAATGTTACTATCAAAATCCTAACAGATGCTAATTCTATTTCGAGTTTCTTAATAAATATAAGGTGCATACTGAGTCCCCACAATTATTTAAGCTGAACACTTATATGCCACTTCATAGTTCATAGTAGATACTTGATATGGTTTGTACTCTATAGTTACCTTGCTACTTGAGCAGATTCCACAATGAATGGAGAGTTACTTCCACGAAGACATTCTACCTAGTAGTTGTTCTCTGATTACCGAATGGTTACTTTGAGCTATGAGGGATTATCAGATCTCTGGTTTAAAAGGATCCTGTGAACTATACATAAATTTTCCACCATAGATAGTGGCTCCTGTTAAGTAATCCAACTGCCAGCTTTATGCATTTTGATGTTTTTCTCTCCAATCATATTTTTTAGGCGTGTCACAGAACTCCAGGCTCCTTTTTCACCATGGATTTTTGACAGCACTGTATAAACTCCTGAATTATCATTGTCAATGTTAAGGATTGCTTCTGCGGCATCACTGCTGAATTCTGAATTCGCATATACCCCACATGCCCCTAGCAATGCACCCCACACAACACCATCTGGCTCGAATGGCATGCCTTTAATCAAATTCTTTGCCTTGTCTAAAAGACCAGCTCTTCCATATAGATCTACCATGGAAGCATAGTGCTCTTTTTCTGCAGGTACGCCATAAGTTTTCTCCATGCTAAGAAATATCCTTTCGCCTTCCACAACTTGGCCTCCATGCGCACAAGCAGATAAAACATTGACAAAGGTTATGTGATTTGGTCTAAGACCACTACAAATCAATTTATCAAACTCAATCAAAGCCCTTGCTGAAAACCCATGTCTCGCATAACCACCTATTATTGTGTTCCAGGACGCCAGATTTTTCTCTGGCATCGCCACAAATATAGAATGTGCCGCTTCAACATCTCCGCATTTGGCATACATATCAACCAGGGCAGTTAATATTACAACATCAGTAGTTATACTATGCTTCACGATGCTTGCATGGACTTGCTCCCCTATACGAAGTTCTGAATGCCCAGAACAAGCAGCCAAAATGCTTGAAAATGTATGATGATTTGCTCGAGTCCCGGATCTCATCATCAAAGGAAACAACTCTAAAGCATTCAAATGCTTCCCTAGCCTCACATACCCGGAGATCATTGCAGTCCACGAAACAACATTTTTTTCACCCATATTGCCGAAAATATATTGAGCCCTCTTAACCTGTTTATTTTTCAAATACCCATCAATCATCGTAGTCCAAGAGACCACATTTTTCTCAGGCATCCTATCAAAAGCTCTCTGAGCTTCATCGATTAAACCCAATTCCATATAACCCAAAATCAACGCATTCCACACACTCGAATCCTTCTCCAACACATCATCAAAAACACCACATAAACCATAACAATCACCCAAACATGTGTATCCTCTAATCAGAGCTGACCCAACAAAAATACTGGAACAATAACCCAAAAGAACAACTTGGGCATGAAGCTGAGGTATCAAAACATTGTACAAAGTACCGCAAAAGGCGGTAACCACTATCGAAAATGTGTACTGACTCGGTCTCAAACCAGACCTTTGCAGCTGGAGATAACATTGGTAAGTAAAATCACAATCTTGGTTCTTTTGCAAACCAGATAGCAAGGTGTTCCACGATACAATGTCTCTCACAGGCATTTCCTCAAACAATTTACGAGCGACACGAATACAGCCGTTTTTTATGTATCCAGCAATCAAGATGTTCCATGAGACAACATTGCGAGACATGGGGTTTTGATCAAAGAGCTGGTGAGCATGGGAAAGTACGGAATTCTTCATCATGTGGTTTAAAGTAGCCGTTGGAAGGGTAGAAAAATGGCGGTAAATTCTTAATTTAAATACTCGGTTTATTATGTTAAAGAACATTATTATTTTTTATAATTTTTTTGGGACATAGGAGTTAAATGACATGTTTGTAATTACATCAAAACATTGTTTGTATGTAAGAAAACAACAAGATAAGTGGTAGAGCTTTCTCGCCCAACTATAAAGTTCCCATTCAATTCTTAATTTCTTATACATTGATATGTATGTATTCAGGCTCGAATAAATTAAATGGTGAAAAGTAGTATGGTTAAATTAGACGTTGAGACTAGATTCTTTCAATTGTGATCAAAATAGGCTTAACTATTCCTAACACATTGCACAATGCCAAGTCCACAACATGATCCCTATATAGAGAGAGGATTGAACCAAGATTATTATAGTTATTTAAACAACATCTACAAATAGTCACTTTAATGTTAATTTGTCTATACTAGATAAAGTATAAGATTGATTAATAAATTACAATACTATAAATCTGATTAATGAATGTGGAACACAATTTACTCCACAATACGTGGATATTTAAGTATCCTTTTTTGTAGACCGAGGTGCTTATTATTACCTTTGGGACAAGGCCATGTGGCCTATTTAAAACACCAATCAGATTACGTTTTTTATTACATATATTACAATAAGCATATGTTTTTGGTTGAATACTGATTAAATTTGGTATCTTATCAATAGACGCAATCAACATCACCCTAATAAGACAAAACTCAATATGAGTATATAGATAAACTTTATTCCACTAATAAAAGGAACTAAATTTGTGTGATGTGTTTTTTTTACAAATATTACAATAAGTATATGTTTTTGGTTGAATACTAATTAAACTTGGTATCTTTTCAAAAATCCTTGTACACTAGACTTACATCATTGTATTTTGTAGAATGACATATTGATCTACATTGAATTTGACAACATATTTTGAAATATTCGAGTCTGGTTATACATGTGTAAATGAGAAAGCATATTAACTTTAGAGGATTACTTATAGAACCATTGATATTGAACCTACAAAAAGATCAAAAGGTGCAATCAATGTCACTCTGATAAGATAAAATTCACTATGAGTATATAGATAAACTATATACCACTAATACAAGGAACTAAATTTGTGTGATTCTTAAAGAGAGAATATTAGAATACACGGCAATTCAACAATTCAACACTACAATCTACATCACTTTGCATGTTTGATTTATATGCACACACTCACAAAAGTTGGCACATGCATAGAACACATAACACATAACACATAGCACAAACACCACACTATTTTTATATTTCACCCTGCTTAGCTCTGATTAAACATATCGACACAACATAAAAAACAACACAACTATAAATATTTTACCCTACCTAATTTTGATTAAACATATCACATATTCACTCTGATCAATTCCTCTATATCATCATCCCTCCCTTGCACATTCTATAAATTATTTTTCCCTGTCACATGTTTCTACTAAATTATTCTTCCCTTTCAAATAGCACGGACGCCATGCGTCGCCATCTCCCACCAATCCTCTTGTTATAACATAAAGCTATGCCGATAATATAACCAACATGTAAATAACCTCTCATCTTCCTTGTCCACCTTAAATGAGTCACCAAAAAATTAGGTCTTGGACCAATTGTGTTCCAATCGATTTCCAATGTTGATTGAATATTCACTAGATCGCAATGGTGACATAACCTCATACAAGACCCGCTAATTTAAGAAAAAGAAACTAAAGAGAACACAAGAAAGCTCTCCTCAACTTAAAGAACAGAAAGCACAGTTTTGCTGTCATCCCTCAAATGTGTCAGCAGACAACTAGTCAGTTCACTTCACTTCAAACTAACCAGTTAAAGTGTTAATGTTCTTTTTAGTTCCAAAAATGCACAAAAGTGGTCCAATTTCTTCTGTAACTCGAAAACTTGCCTGTTATTACAGCACAAAACCAACAAAATCATCATCTTTACAACATGTAACTGTTTCTGACACAAAACCCATCATAAACCCACTTTACAGTTTCTTACCAGAAACCCAAAACCCCAACAATTTAGTCACTTTAATCTGCTCATTACTTAAACAACACACTTCCCAAACTACCCTTCATTTGACCAATGAACTGCAACATTTGACACCCCACTTGGGAACTTCTGAAATTTCTAGAGTATTGCTTAGATGCCAATGTGAGCCTAATTCTGCTGTTATATTTTTCAGTTGGGTAAAATGTGATTTGGGTATTAAGCCAAGTGTGCATAATTACTGTATAATTGTTCATTTATTGGTTTGGTGTAAAAAGTTTGTGCAGGGGATGAGATTTTTGTGTGAGTTGATTGTGTTGGAGGGGGAGGGGAGTGGAAAGATTGACGCTTTTCGCGGTCTGGTGGAATGTTGTGAGGAGTGTAATTGGGACCCTGTTGTGTTTGATATGCTTATAAAGGGTTATATGAAGGAGGGGAGGGTTTTGGAAGGGTATGGAGTCTTTAGGAAGATGGTTAAGTTGGGTTTTGTGCCTCATGTTTTGGCTTTTAATTGTTTGTTGAATGGACTTTCGAAGTTGGATTGTGTTGATCAGTGTTGGGAGCTTTATAAGGAGATGTGGAGGATTGGGGTTGAGCCGAATACTTGTACTTTTAATATGTTTACTTATGTGTTGTGTAAGGGTGGGGATAAAGATAGGGTTGATGAGTTCTTGGAGAAGATGGAGGAAGAGGGATTTGTGCCGGACCTTGTGACTTATAATACTTTGATTGGTGGTTATTGTAGGCATGGTAGATTGAATGACGCGTTTTATCTGTATAAGATTATGTATAGGAGAGGTGTGGTGCCGGATGTAGTGACGTACACCTCGTTGATGAATGGTCTTTGTAAGTTAGGGAAGGTGAAAGAGGCTCATGAGGTCTTCCATCGGATGGTTAATAGAGGGTTGAGTGCGGATATTGTATCGTACAATTCACTCATCCATGGTTATTGTAGAGAGGGAAGGATGAAAGAATCCCGGCTCCTAGTTCATGAAATGATTGGAAATGGGATTTTGCCTGACAAATTCACTTGTCAGGTTCTTGTACAAGGATATGGGAGAATCGGTAAATGGCATTCGTGTTTAAATATGGTTGTGGAGCTCAAACGATTTGGAATTTCAATCTCGGTTGATATCTACAAGTACTTGATTGTCTCATTGTCTCAGGATAATCGCCCATTTGTGGCTATTAAAGTCTTGGATAGAATGTTGGAAGATGGTAGTAAGCCTGATGTGGAAATATATGATAAGTTGATTAAGGCATTCTGTAATGGTGACAACATGGAGGAAGCTTTGCGATGTAAAAATAACATGCTTGAAAGACATATTGACCCAACTTTAGCTATATATAAAAATTTGATAAGTTGTTTGTGCAGATTGAGCTGTTGTTTGGAGGCGGAAGCCCTTGTGCAGCAAATGATCTTTTATGGTCTTAAGCCTGATGTCAATATCTGTAGGGCTTTGGTATTTGGGTATTGCAAAGAGAATTTGTTTGATAAAGCGGAATCTTTGTTAGTTTCACTTGCAGCTGAGTATCAAATTTGCGATACAGAGAGTTATAATGTACTTATTAAAAGTAGAAGTGAGAACAGCAGTGCTACTGAATTGATGGAGCTGCAAGATAAGATGCGTAAATTGGGTTATGCTTCTAATGGTTTGACATGCAAGTATGTACTTCATGGTTTGCAGAATAGTGTTAGAAAAGACAAGGAAAAACTTCGAATCAGCATGGAGTAACATTAGTTGAAAGCAGTGGAGGTGTTTTCGCTTAGATGTGGCTTGATTTGAGCATCTCAACTCCACCTTCTGTTGCTCCTGAGCAGATCCAGTTTCATGAGTATTTCTGAAAATGACAGTAAGTGGTGGAAATTGCACAACGGTCTGTCATTTTGGCGACACCCGCACATGATTTTTCGTTGGAGAGATCAGAGATGTGTTACAGATTTTTGAGTATGGAGCTTGATTGCTGCTGGTGTTCCTTTGCCCAATGCTTCAGTTTAGGTGAATATTTATAAGCAGTATTGGTATAATTATGTATGTATTAGTAATATACGTGATATGTTTAGCTGCAACTAGTATAATATATTTCTGCAACCATTGTCAGGCAAGAGATTCCATGTTCTTTTGCTGTCTCATTATGGACCTGGATGGCACTTACAGCCTTACAGGCTTACTTTTGTGATGACACCTTCTCATGTACTCCTATGTGCTTAGTTGTAGCATTATGTGTACATCGGCAAGTTAATTCAGCTAGATACTTTGTTGCTGTAAGCCTTCACTCTCAGTGAATATCAATAATCTCCCTAACCATCTACTATTTTCTACGCTCTCCACACCAGGCAGGTTGTGAGAAACATACAGCTGTTTCAGTGATCATGCTCTTGTCTTGCTCAGTGTTTTATATTGCTCACATCATCGGTGTTAAGTAATTTGATGCTTTGAATGCTATTTTAATTTTGCTTCTAATGCCTTATTTACATATTAGAAATACGTGACTCTAAGGTATGGACTTATTTCTAAATGCATCCACCTTCCTGTATCATAGGCATGCAGTTGGTAAGCTTGTGATGAGGACTGATTGATGCTGAACTAGCTCCAGAAGTTATGTAAGACAATGTCAGGGTAGAGCTTTCAGAAATTGCTTTGATCATTATTTAATATATCAACATTGCTTTGTACGAGGACCTCTAATGTTGGCCCATGGGAAGAAGAATATGGGTAAGAGGATATACTGGTTGAGATGCAGCTTCAAGAATGTGACTTGAGATGCGGACTGAGATGGATAGTTACAGACAGCCGCCGAGAGAAATGTGTCGGAAGCTCTACAACAGGAGTAGAAAACAGATGAAGCTTGAATTGTTAAAGAGACGGAGATATGTAGGGAAGGTGAAGTTTGAGGATATCGTGCGGAACCTACACCTAGTATGCCCAGCCTCTGATGGTAACTTATTTATTCCACCTTTTTGTCTCTTTTTCTTTTTTCTTTTAGCTCGCTTCCCCATTCCTTCTGCTCCAGTTCCTTTCTGAAGAGTACTAGGATCGATGGAATCGTACCTTAGGAAACATCATCATCAACAACAACAACCAGCCTTAATCCCAAAATAATTGGGGTCGGCTAACATGGACCAGTAGAGGGGATCGTTATAGAACGTAAAAAAATGTCTATAGATATAGATATAGGTAGATAGATAGCTAGATAATTAGATACAGAAATAAATATATTCATAGAGAGAGAGAGAGAGGGAGGGAGGGGGGGGGGTAGAAGGAATGCTAATAAACCACTAAACCCACACATCCCACACTCACTATCAAATAGCTAACATGGATTGTTCTCCTCCTTTTTGGTCCTATCCAACGCCATACTCTCAATATTGCCTAGTTAACCCATATAACTCTCAACTGCCCAAATCTATGACATCTTCGGTCTACTCCTAGTCTCCTACTACTCTTAACCTACCTATCTCTCCACCCATCTAGTCTCCTAACTCCTCACTCGTTCATCCACCGTTTTTTTTACATGTCCAAACCACCTAAGTCTATTTTCTGGCATCTTGTAGTCAATAGGTGCAACTCCCACTCTCGCCCTAATCACTTTATACCTTATTCGACTCACCTAGTATGCCCACACATCTATCGTAACATACACATCTATGCGACATTCATCTTATGAACTAGGATTTCTTGGCGACCCAACATCGTAAAAAAAAAAGAAGTATATTATTGGAATATAAGATGAACATGCGCTAAAATGTCTTACAAAGCATAAACAAAGTAAATGTCTAAAAGACTAGTCAAATAACGGTAAATCATTGTAAAGTATATTGCCGCTAGTCGATGTTATCACAAAAGTATACGCTTTCCAATTATGGCTCATCAAGGGAGGTTGGTCAATCTCCAAGAAACTTAATCCTCTAAATCGCCAAAGTTATCTCTACCAACAAACCTGATGTTAGTCTTCTACTCTTCTCATCCCCGTGATAGTCAATGAAGGACGCAAATTATAGTGGACGACGACCAAATCTTCGACATTCTTTGGATTTAATTTGTTCCTCTTAATTAATAAATAGAGATATATATACTCCAATTACGCTCAAAACAAGAGATTGATGTAGGTTGTCCCAAGCACAAAAAAAGCCAAGCCTTGCATCACAGACGTTTGCGCCCCAAAGTTAGCTCACCAACTCTTAGGATTTGTTATACTCCTCTTAGAAAGGAAAGAAAGATCTCCAAAAGGCCGTGTCTTTAATGAAAACGAAGCATACTCATCCAAAATCTTATATTAATCATCATCATTTCGATAGACCCTTTGGAAACACTTTGCTTTGAATTCCTTTGCCTTTTGCTTTAAACGCATGACCTCTAACCCTAACATGGCTCCCTTGTATCTAAGGATCTATCCAAAAGATCATGATTTGGATGAAATTTTGGAAGAGTATCCTTCATTCTCATTTAGGACTTGGCCTTTTGGAGATCGTACTCCCCTTTCGGAGAGGAGTACCATATCCTTAGAATTGGTGAGCTAACTTCTCTGCTCAAACACCTTTATTTCAAGCCTTGGTTTTTTTAAAATGGTTGGTTAACCTCCGTCCTCCTCTTGTTGTGAACATAATTGAAGTATTACGTAACTTTATATATTTACTTAGGGAACAATAAGTTAAATCCAAAGACAACTGAAGATTTGATCGCCATCCATAACAATTTGCGTGCTTTTGCAAGAACGCCATAGAATATCACGAGGATGAGAAGACTAACTTGTGGGACATTGGTGGAGAGGACTTTAGCAAGTTGGAGGTTTCAAGTTTCTTGGAGTTTGCCTAACTTTACCTTGAATTGGAAAGCGTGTTCTTCTATAAAGATATTGACTGGAGGGAATGTGGTTTCACAATGCTTTAGTGTTATTTTGATTAGTCTTATGAACATTTATTTTGATTATGTTTTGTGAGACATTTATTTCTAGTTCATTTTCATATTCCTAATAGAACATTTTATTTTTTTATTTTTTCTGCAATGCGTCCTACCCTTACCTTGAATTGTTGGAAAATGATGTTTCAACATACCCTTTCCTGTTTTCCTTCCCTTACTCGTGCAACCTTGGTGGTTAATATGCTCTTTAATCTCTTTTGTTCTGGAAACTTTATATTAAGAGCATGGACCGTTTAAGACATTGGAGAAATTAGGAAGTAATGACAGTGGTGTCATGCTAAAAACATTGTACGTTTAAGAAGCTGCTGACCATGCATGTTATCTTTAAGTCCATGAAATTAGTTACGTTCGGATGTATAATGATCTTAAATGGATTGACAGTTGTGGATGAATTGATTGAGGGTGTTGCTCATATTATAATTAATATCTCTAATTCTAGTAGAGGAATTTTTTGTAAGGGAATAAGTCTCGAATAAGCAGTCTTTTATCTAATGTAACTGCCCTCGTGTAATTCCTCACCATGATTTTCTACTTCCTTTGCCATTTCTCTTCTTTAAAGTACACTTCTGTAGCGCTCCACAAAACATGACTTTCAACGTGAAGTCCTAATAATTAACGCATAGGATGTTTGCGTATCATATAAAAGAGTAATATTGAAGTCAATGTGGCTTGCTATTTTTTAATGGAGGTAGAATCAGGTAGGCTGTCACGGAGTGTTCGTTCCTGACTTCCTGTCATATTTTCTTCTTTGATAAGTATGTGCTTTGTGCACCCAGTATTCTGCTTGTAACTGCAGAGTCCAGGTGTGCAGTGGTCCAAAGGCCTGTTGTTAAGGTCCATGTTCACATATTAAGAATAGCGGTGTTTGCTGTGGACACTAGGTGTGGAGCTTGCAGGTTGCGATTCCTTTGGCAGTACCTGTCATATGGTTATTTGAAATTTGATCACAGCATCTGTGTCTGGACATAACTAAAATACTGGTTTGAGTCTCAAATTTGACCTAGAATCCACCATGTGATACGCATTATTACTCGAAGTTACTCCTAGCAATTTATAGTTTGATTTATAAGCTACAGTTAAAAACATGTATGTGGTGTCTGTGTGGACCAGTGTTCTTGTGCGATTCATTTTCTATTTGATGGAAGGAAATTTTAGGACGAACATCGTTTGGTTCTTAGTCTAATATAATTTGAGATAACCATGGAGCATGTATTTCGAGCATCTGACATGATTACATTGGTCGTTATGAAACCGTTCTTGCTAGGGGTGTATGAGGTATCTGGCATACCATCTGGAGCAAGTGCTTGTCTTCGATGAAGTATTGGAGTTGTAAGTCTTTTTCAAGCAGAGTACGCATGTATGATTCCGTTAGGTGAGAGTACATGGTGACCTAGGAGGGGACCTTTTTTGTTTTAAGGAGATACTCATGTGTTTCATGTATTATTAACGGTATTTTTCGATAAAAAGAGAAAAAACATCTACAACATAACTCATACTCCTTTTGCTAGTTTGCATCAATATACCTGAAGTGTCTGCTCTGTATGCTCAAGGAAACCTTCTGGAAATTGGTGTCTTGGATAACAAATGTAGATGTTCTATAGTAACTGATGCTGGCATCGATTATCTCCTTCGAATATTGTTCGTTTATGCACCTTGCGATGGAGATATCTGATTAAATTCTTAAATTTGAGCAAGCACTTTGCTTTTCCCATTTAAGAGTATTGTAATACTTGCAGCGGCGCTTTAATGTCAGCTAGCTTTCTTAGCATCTCTGACAACTGGTAACCTGGCCATTACTCCTTTTTATGTTGAACTTCAACTTTTCATCTCTTGGAAATGGTAACAAATAATGGTTTTTCCTGCAGTAGAAAATCAATAATCTGGCAAACAAAATATAGAAAGAATCCAGTTTATATGAAATCGTATTTTCTTTTCATCTCTAAGTCATGGTAATGTAACTTTTGTTAGTTTAGTAATTAACTAATGATGTTCTGTCATGCTTGTAGGAATTAGGAGTGGAGTTGAAGATTTCGAGCTTGCTGGTGTCCTATTCAGTATGGGAGAGAATGAGAGATACACCTACCCTTGTCTGCAATCATGAGAATATTCTTTAGATTGATCTCAGTAATATTGAGGATATCTATTGGTGGCAGAGTTATAAATGAGCACTTTGATTGGAACCATTGCTTTGCCGAGAGAAGAGTCTGAGTATGCTGCTCCAGAAACTCTTCTGGATTTCCATAGAAAGTATTGTAAGTCCTTAATATCCATGCAACTTCTCATCCAGTTTTGATTTACCAATAACTCATTGACTCTGACTTTAGCTTTCCACTGCAGTCCTAATATGGTACAACCTCCCCCCCCCCCCCCCCCAAAAAAAAAAAAAAAAACAATTATTTGATTGGGCCAACTTCGATTGCTTTTATTAGTTGAATGCTGTAGGTTCATGGCAATTATGTCTTACATGCCACTTTGAGATAGAATGTCTATAGTTTTCTACTTTACTTAATCCAGATAATTTAAGGTAGAAAATGCTGTTGCTAACATGTACAATAAGTTAGTACAGATCGATTTGGGTTAGGGGGGGGGGGGGGGTTGGGG
>CAAKMY010095607.1:176-22298 GCA_901111285.1 Corrigiola litoralis | reverse complement strand
CAATAAATACTTATAAAGTTTAATAACAGTCATGAAAGATCAAGTTTGTTCAACTATGGTAAGTTTAAAAACATGTACTTGAAACAAGGTAAGTTTGGTTCAAATATCTAACAAGTTTTTAAACAATATTGATAATATAGCTCATAAGTCATCTTGGGAGAGAAATAAAAGAAGTGAATTGGTGCTTCTGTTTTTTGGGGGGGGGGGGGGGGGCGGCTTTTATTAGATAGAGTGGGATGGTAGTGTTTTGTCTTTGTGTAAATTTTTTCAATTGTTGTAGATTTGATGTATGAAAGTTGATTATTTTCTAACGTTTTTTTCTTGTGTTTTAAGTTAATTTTAGTGTTTTTTTTATATTATGAAATGCGCAAAATGGAGCTTTTGTTGTTTTCGCGACATTTTAGCATTAGCTACTTTGCTACATTTTTTGATTTGTTCAGTATTGTTTTGTAGATGTTGAGTTAGGTATGTAATGATGATAAAAAATAATTGTTTCGTTCGTCCGAGATGGATTATGTGGCAAAAAAAAAAAAAAAGGAAACCTGTTAATTAGTAGTGCTCATCTTAATGAAAGATTTGGGTTACTTTTATTTTTGGGTTAATAATAGTGGACAAGGTAAAAAAGGAATATAACAATTTATTTCTTGTGAATATATA
This sequence comes from Corrigiola litoralis, assembly GCA_901111285.1. Lineage (NCBI taxonomy): Eukaryota > Viridiplantae > Streptophyta > Magnoliopsida > Caryophyllales > Caryophyllaceae > Corrigiola > Corrigiola litoralis. The sequence continues at coordinate 21,641 of CAAKMY010095607.1, read as the reverse complement.
CTTTAAATTAGTAAAAGAAAAAGAAACACTCTCAAAGAGTGAAAACCAACCAAAGTGAGTCAGGCCCACAACCAAACACTCACTACAAACCCAACCCAACCCATAACCAAAACCCTAATGAATCACCTCACTCACTGAATCACTGCCTATTTCAAGACCATTTCCTCTCCCTTAAACCCCAGACCAGAAAAATGGTAACCAACCCACCCTTCTATCCTCTTAACGGCGTCCACGTGTACAGGCCCCACCACCTTCCTTCAGGCCAGCGGTGGTAAACATAAAGAGAAGGTAACCCCCGACCGTCATTACTCTATATTCGCTGTAATAATGTATTGATATACACATGGTTAATATTTTTGTTTTGGTAAGTGTAGAAATGGAGCTAAGGGAAGATGAAGGAGAAGGTGAACAACATGGTATTGTTTGACCAAGCTACGTATGGCAAGATGTGTGTTGACTTGAGATGTCGAAAGCCAAGCTTATTACTCCTTCTACTTTGTCTGAAAGACTCAGGGTATAAATAATCCTTTTATTTACTTATTTGATGACACACTGTTTTTTGTGATTTATATTCTTATGGTTTTTTAGTGTAGAAATATATGCGTATGGGCTCTAATGATGACTAGGTGAGACAAATATGCTCGTTGCCTCTAATGATGATTGATGACGTCTATCTTTTTACTCGACAGTAGACGTAGTCACAAATTGAGTTAAAGTGGTCACATTTTATTAACGTATTTGTACAAGACTTTTTGATATAACATTTTTTTTCTAAGATAGTCTCGTGTTGAAAATTATATTTAAGACCCGAATTAAAGAGGGTTGTTATTATTAGTTTTTTTTTTCATATGAATTTTATGTGATATTTACGGCATTTGATTTGTAGCTTTTTAGCTATAAATGTGTATTAGATAGGGTAGAATGTTGTTTGTTTAATGTTTGAGTTTGGCCTCTAATGATGATCAAAATTATAACTTTCGTTCTTCCGAGATGTATACATGCGGAAAAACATTGGAGACCTGAACTGAAGAGGCTTTTTTTGTATTATGAAATGTGCATGACATGTGTTTTTGTGTTTTTTGCGACGTCTGAGTTTTAGGTAGTTAGTTGCTTTATATAATTTGTTCAAAATTGTTGGGTTGATTGTTGAGTTTGGTCTCTAATGATGATGAAAAATAAAACTTTCGTTCTTCCGAGATGTATAATGCGGAAAAACATTGGAGACCTGAACTGAAGAGACCTTTTTATTGTACTACTAATTTTATGAAAGATTTTGGTTACCTTCATTTGTATCTTCCAACTTTTCAAGTACTTAAACTTTGATATTTTTGAAATATTTGATTTAAATGATTTGCTAGAAAGTTGTGTAGATTGTTTGATTTGTATGGCCTCTAATGATGATCAAAAGTAAAACTTTCGTTCTTCCGAGATCTATCATGCGGAAAAACATTGGAGACCTGAACTGAAGAGACCTTTATTTGTAGTTCTAATTTTTATGAAAGACTCAGTGTCAACTTCATCTGTCCTTAGACTAAAGTACATTTTACTTAATGTACCTGTAATATTTCGTTTGTAGATGGTTTACTGGAAAGTTGTGTAGAGTGTGTGATTATAGGCCTCTAATAATGATCAATATAAAATTTTTTTCTGAGATGTTTCATGCGGAAAAACATATTGGAGACCTGAACTGAAGAGACCGTTTATTCGTACTAGTTTTTATAAAAGACACTGGTTACTTTAGTATGAGTACTTTTAACATTGTTATATTTATAGTATCTGATTTGGAGATAGATTGCTAGAAAGTTGTTTTGTTTGTTTGATTTGTAAGGCCTCTAATGATGATCAAAAATAAAACTTTCGTTCTTCTGAGATATTCTCATGCGGAAAAATTATTGGAGACCTGAACTGAAGAGGCCTTTAGTAGTTTTCTTTTTCAAAAGATGATTCGTATTGATGGGCATGATTATCACTTCTGAATTGTGATACGTGTTTTTTCCGAATTTTTTCAAATCTCAAATGTTTGGTTTAATTGTGATGACTGATGAGCCTCTGATGATGATGAAAAATAAACTTTCGTTCTTCTGAGATATCTATGCGGAGACACTGTTGGAGACCTGAACTGAGGAGGCTTATATTTTTATTTTTTTATGTTGACTGTGCTCTCGGGAAAAGACTTTTTATTCAAACCTTTTATCAACAAGGATTTTGTTTGCCTCTGATGATGATGATACTATTTGACCTTTTATCATCAAAGACAGTTGATGCTGAAATCTAATTGTTTGCTGAAGAGGCATTCCATATTACCCAGCTTTTCTTCACTTGACTTGCCGGTGACTGCTTTCTTAGTCATATGCTTCTGGAAGATAATTGTTTGTCAAGATAAAATGATACTCCACCTGTTAAACTATCTATGTCCTGTCTATCTCTGCTTAGACCGTTTTTTTTCCAGTTGTTAGGATAATGAGTTTGCTTCTGTAACTTAAATGTTCTTGCTCTAATTGCAGGTCAATGGATCTTTGGCACGTCGAGCACTGAAGGACTTGATGACAAGGGGCTCCATTAGGATACTTTCCGTACATGCTAGTCAGCAGATTTATACTAGAGCCACCAACACCTAAGATCAATGATTCTAGTGCTTTTGTGTATCAGATCTCAGTAGTGGTATTACGGTTATCCCTAGCCAGGCCTAGGTCTGTTACTATAGTTTTGACCTTGCTGAATGACAGCTTCACATTTTGTCTGTTAAGCTTTCATGTCTCCTGAATCTCGTAAGGCGATACTGGTATTTGTGAGGAAGTGTTGCCCCGTAGGGTTCCTCACATTCTTGCTATTCAAGTCAATAGGTGTATATAGTAATTGTAGCATCCTTCTAGCTCCGCAAACATCTGTGTAGATGTTTGCAAACATCTGTGTAGATGTTTGCGAATAGATGTTAAGGTTGTACAGATCTATTCTATAGTTGAAAGATTGTGTAGTTTCAACTACATTTGCAGATGATCACCGTGTTCATATCTGTCTTGTTTATGCTGCAGCTTGAATTTACTTCGTGAGTCTGTGTCTATAGCTCACCAGCTTGTCATTGTTCTTTTGTCGATCATTGTGTATATATTGATGTCAAGATGTTATTGCTATGAGCTTAAGTTCTTAAAACGCTCAGGAAGATTGGAATTGCAAAGGAGATATGCATTTGCTCATTCTGAATCTTATTGTAAAAGAAAGTGTCTTGATGAGTATATTGCCCATAATTTGTGAATATAGAAATACCGTCTTGTTTGGCCTTCAATACATACTTCGAGGATTGACCTAATTCACTTATGAACTTCAAAAAGAATAAATCCATACGCTTCATATGTTTGCGTCGAGCTATGAAGTGTATCTTTATAGTTTTGGCACACTGACTATTGCAATGTTTTTTTTTTTTTATTTTGTCTAATTGAGTTTAAGACGGGACTTAAAACGATTTATTAGGTTATAATTGAGAATGATACTCAAGAAGTGCTAAATATTTATTAGGTAAGAAAGAAAAATACATATCTTAAAGCATCTCCTCTCCGGTTTCGTCCATCTATTTTAATACAAAACATCATCTAATATTATATTTAAAAATTCTTGGAGCCATGTGATCTAATAAAGACATATTAATTTATAACTTGACTTGAATTTCTATGAAACTTAAATAAATTCAACTTGTAAGGAGTTCGTCTACTTTTATGATAAAAGTAAATGAACTTTCCTAAGATTTAGTGACATTATAAAGAGTGCATATAGGCATATAGCCAACGTAAATCATCGCTCCCACAATTAGCACTCAGACAAAAATTAATGTCCGTATAAGTAATTTTTTTTATTTTTTTAATACTAGACTTACAAAATGAACACTTTTTTAAGCATTTGTAACTTTTTTTTTTTTTTTTTCTCATTTTTATTTTAACAGGCAGCATTTGTAACTCATGAAATCGAAGAGGTAAGCTAAGAATAAAAAGGTGCCACGTCACACCCACGTGGCATACTCCAATTGGTCCCTCCAACGTAGTCCTCTTCACTCAAATCGTCAACCAAACACTCCCTCACTAAAACACCCACACCAGACACCACCCCCACCACCACCAACCACCGCACGAACCACCACAAATGTCCGTCCGCCCAACACTAACCCGCTTCCCCCTCGACGGCGACGCCCAAGAAGCGAGCGGGCTCCCATGGGGAATCACCGTGACCCCGTTCGCCGGCAAGGACGAGAACGGGAACCCCCCGGCGACGGGGTCAGGGGGGGAGGCGTTACCCCGGTGCGAGAATTGTTGGGCTTACTTCAACACTTACTGCGAGCTCGATCAGTGGGCCTGGACTTGCTCCCTCTGCGGCACTCTTAATGGGCTTGATGGGCCCTCCATTTCCAAGTTTTCGACACCGAACTCTTGTGCTGAGATGTCTTCTTCTTTTATTGATCTCGAATTGCCACGTATGTGATCTTTCGATGTCGTTGTTTGGAAATCATTATGGAATTTTGTTAGTTGGAAGGGATGATTGAGGTGGGGTTAATGATGGTTTTTTGGGTTGCGGGGAAATGTTTTTTTTTTTTTTTTGGGGTATGAAATGTGCGCACTAAGTCGCTGATAAGAATATAACCACTTGAGCTAGTGCTTTTCTTTGTGGCGAAATGTTTAGTGCAGGCAGCTAATTGTTTAGAGTTTCATAATGTTTGATGAGTTATTGTTAGTTAGAAACGACACAATTATCTGGTTTGGTGAATTATGGAGTGGTTAGAATGCTCGTTTACGTTTGATGAACTATAGTCTGACAAGGAAGCTCGTGCTCTTCGTTTTCCCCGGAGACGGGCTGAGTTAGAGTGTTTGCTAGTTTGCTAAGTTATAAAAATTGGTTTAGTTAAAAAAATGGTAGAAAAAACTTAGAAAATGGTAGAAAATATAGAAAATTGTAGCAATTTTGTTAAAATTTCTATTCCCATTTTAAAATTTTGGATTCACCACTAGTGGCGTGGACGCCAGGTCTTGGATACGGATATCAGACACTTCATTTTGAGCTTATAGAATGCAAAGTTTTGAAAAATTATAGCAAAGTCCGACATTCAGACACGTACCTGTGTGAGATACTGGACACCTTTTCATGGATATGGATACATAACACTTCATTTCAAGCTTAAAACACACCTGGGTTGGGTGCTGGAGACCAAGTCCAAGCAACATAAGTTAGAGATGAAATTAAGGAACGTTTTTTTGGTTTGATGAATGAATCATGGCTGGACAGAGTTACAGACCCTTATTTTCGAATGATGTGTATGCTTCTTCTGCAAACTGCGTAAGTTTTTATTTTTTTATTTCTGATATTTCTTATATGTTATTGGTGTGTCCTTGTAGTGGAAGGATCCGAGGGAGAATCTATGCAGGCTCGTCCGGTCTATGTTGCTGCAGTGGATTTGTCATGTAAGTTTCAGTTTTTTCCGTCCTTTTCATTTCATCTTTTGATTGCACTTGCCTTTTTCTTTTCTCTTGCGGAATTGAATTTGTTTGCCTTGACTTGAATAAATAAGAAAGTGTCGGCAAACTCGGAACCTTAGTTATCAATGCTTTTCACCTTTACATTGTTAGCTTCTCTTTCGCTTCTTTAATCAGTAATTTTATAAAATTCTGGTAAGTGGAGTTCATTTCTTGAAGAAGGACAAGTTAGATACTACAGGGTTTTGTAGATTTTATTGCAAATTGCCTCCTGTAGTGTAAGGTTGTTTCTTTTCCCTTCGCTTGCTATTTGATCATTTTGTAGAACTTGGTACTGTCACAGTAGTGAGCTTCCAGAAATTGTGTTTTCATAATGTAATGCTCTTTCCCATACGAGTTGGTATTACTACATATGTAAAGTTGTCAACCTGCAGTGATGTTATTGTTTTCTTAGCTTTGAATCTTTGATAGCATCGGATATCCTGGGTCATCATTTGATTTCATCAGCAGCTATGCTGACAAGGATTTAACATTGCGACTGCCGACTAGGGGTAAAAAAGTTCGGTTAGCTGCTCACTTTTACTTATAGATTTTAAGTCAGAACATAGCTCTTGGATTCGTGGTTAGTTGCTCCCTAGAAGATTTGTTAAGCTGTCTGGCATGCTTCTTTATTTATAGTGTGACTGGTGGGATGTGCTTGGGTGTTGCCAGGCCTCCCACTACGATTTTACTGATAGTCTCTATTGGGTTACAGTGACACTAGAAAATGATGAGGGTTCAAAGATGGGGAAATTTCCTGATATTGATAAATTTGAATCCATATATGTGGATTTATTCTTCTCCATCTTAGTTTCATAGAGATAGCTGACTTTCACCTCTCTTGCAGCTTCGGAAGAGTTTCTGGAACTTATTAAGAGTGCATTACTGGCGGCTTTGGAAGGTTAGTATGGAATTTACTTTGTGTTTCTGTTCTGCTGCTTATTGCTAACTGAGATTTCATTACTTTGTACAGCACTTCCTCCGGGTGCACTCTTTGGGCTTGCTACTTTCAGCCATAAATTAGGGTTGTATGATGTGCAAGGCCCTGTTCCGGTTGTGAAGAATGTTTTCATCCCTCCTGATTCAGACGGCACGATACAGATTGAGCTTGAAGATGTCATGCCTTTGTTTTCATTTCTGGCACCAGTATGTTCCCCAATAGTTTTTGATCTGCCATTCTCTTCTCTGTTGATAGTGATTCTAAAACTTTCTCTCCTCTTCTTAATCTGAAAAAACTATATGACTATTTACCCCAAGTATTTGGTGCTTCTGTATTACCTAGGTGGAGACTTGTAAGGATCGGATAACATCTGCCATTGATACTCTTAAACCAATTTCATCATGGGAAAGATCAGCATCTCCTGGTCAAGCATTAGATGGTGTACTACTTGGGGGCCGAGGCTTTGGAGCGGCAATGGAGGCCCTATTCAATTATCTTGGATCAGAATACGGAACCACATTTGCATTAGGTATGCTTGCTATAAAGCTGGAGTGCTAGTTATATCTGTTCATGCTGCTTCAAGTACAGAGACGCTTAGGATGGCTGTTGATAGGATACTTCTTGATTAACAGTGAACTTAATGTGGATTTGCTTTGTGATTCTCTACGGCAGCCAGAGTATTTGCTTTCCTGTCTGGTGCTCCTGATTTTGGAGCTGGACAACTGGATACAGGAAGATATGGTGAGCAATATGCCAGTAAAAGAGAGGATGCAGACCGTGCTTTGCTCCCTGAGCAGACCTCATTTTACAGGGAACTGGTAAGCTCGGTTCAGTTCAACTGTTGAAGATATTTTCTACACATTAATGACTAGGAAATGTAAGCTTTGACATGCATTTCACAGGCTGCTGTCGCTGTTCAAGCAGGTGTTTGTGTCGACGTGTTTGCTGTTACAAATGAGTATACTGATCTGGCATCCCTGAAGTTCCTAAGCATTGATAGCGGGGGTTCCTTGTTCTTGTATCAAAGTACTGATGATTCTACCCTTCCTCAGGACATGTTAGTGCCCATATTTTCTCTTGAATACTGCTTTCGTTGTGATTGCCTGTCTATTGTCAAAAGCAAAGAAGTATAGCTTCTATTTTGATAGATTTCAGTAGCCTATCATGTAAGAATACAAGTGATTTGGTCTCCTGACTTTACAGTGGCATTTATGCCATTGGTTGTACATTTATCAAACTGATAGTTAGTTTTTCAGGTATCGAATGTTGAGTCGTCCATATGCCTTCAATTGTGTACTGAGATTAAGAACATCTTCTGAATTCAGAGTTGGTCAATCTGTGAGTTATTTTTTTATGTTCTTTGAATCAATTTGGACATCAGATGTTTTGAGTTCCTAATTGTTGTACTCACAATTTTTTTTCCTTTTTTGCAGTACGGTCATTTTTTCCCTGATCCACAATATGAAAATGTTCAGCACATTATTTGTTGTGATTCTTATGCAACCTATGGATATGACTTTGAATTTGCTAAAGTTGAAGGATTTTCCAGGTATCCACTTCTTTTGCAGCCAGATTTAGCTATTGTAAAGATGATTTGTCTTTGGTGACTAATTTTGGAACCATTTTTCAGTTACATGCCATCTATTATTGCGAAACCAACCCTTTCTTCAGATGTTTTTGGGCAATCATAGCTCCATCTATCGTGTGAACTTAATGTTATGGATTGGGTAAATGAAAGGAAATGTGATAGCACATTTTCATAGTGTAATTCTTACAAATGAGATCCTTTCCGTTGTGCTTGATCTGAGACTGAATCTTATAAAGTAAAAGTTGAGCCTTCCCTGTTGTGGTATGCATGCTTAGTTCTTTCTGTTTACGGGTGGTAAAATAAGATTGCTATATCCTATGTTCAAGTGCATGCATTTGCCACCATTCTTCTTATGGAGATCAAGTATTTAGTTGCTTTCTACTTGATTGATTTTCAATAAATTCTATGTACCTTCAGGCAAACAATGCTTCTTGTCTAATTCATGGGTGAGCCTACTGAAAATTTGATTTTAAGGTCTGTTCTTTTGACTTTGACAGACATGCTCCGGAGCCTCCTATGCTACAAATTGCTTTCCAGTACACCGTAGTGGTACCACCTGAGGAGCTCTCGAGTTCAGGTTTGAGTTCTGCGAGTAGGTATGTCTTAGGCAGCTGTATGTCATAGAGACTTTCACTTCTACTGCTTTCATTATTACCGCTTTGGCAGGTTGTTTTGTTTGCAGATTGCTGCACTGAATGTCTTTTTAGTGGTAGAAAAAATCTTGTCTATAGAATGCTATGCGGTTTTATTTTCTTTACCCTGATTTTGCACATTCTCTCATGTATTATTAACCAAAAACCATTGTACATGGAGGGTTTGCTGAGAGACTAAAACTAAGTGCAATAATTTTGAATACCTTCCCAAACTGTATTGCTAATACCGTAGAACTGTTCCTGTTTACCTTTTAAGCAACCGTTATTTAGTTTTAGTTTGATTTTACGATTTTCTACTTGTTATTAGAAAACTACAGAATTAGTGGCAATTAAGATTAACCGATAAAGTTTATAGGCACCCATTTGCTCAGGTAATGTGGAAGACAGCCTTTTAGTATCCGTCATCTACTAAATCTCCAGCTCATTTTGATAGATGCAGAACTGACGGTAGCAGATTCAGATGGTGGTCAGTACCCTTCTAGTTTCTCCCATGGCCCTTGGGGATCATGAGTTAGGCATTTATAGGGAATTAATGTACCATGTTAAATCATGCTCATGTGAAAATTTTGAATTGCAAGTTGGAGATAAGCTCAAAATGACTCCTGGTCTGTTCTGTTTTTCAGTCCAGGTTTGCATACTTTGTTGTCGCCCATTGAGGATGAATCTCTTCACTTGATGAAGATGATTGTTACCTTTGTATTTACTGCTCTGCCTGTACACCCAAACGTTTCTGTCACCATGCACTCACAAAGTTATTGATTGTTTGCTTTGGTTCACATTGAGTACGTATCTTGGTGGTTTTGTCTTTGAAATATTGCTACCATTGTAATTGCTGTACATTGTGCATGTGTCTCTGCAGACCCAAATTTTCAATCAAACGGAGGCTGAGAATTAGAACTTTGCAATATGGAACTGCTCGCAATATTAATGAACTTTATGACAGTGTCGACCCCGAGATTGTGCTTTCCATTCTGGTTCACAAGGTATCTATTGTGCCATCTAGTCAGTACCCCTCTAGTTTCAAACACATGGTTAGTACAATTTATGGTTGAGTGCCTAATTCCTATAGCTTATACTGTCAGGTAATTTCTGCTTCTTTGGAGCAAGGAGTTCGGGAGGGCAGGATGCTACTGCATGATTGGCTAGTTATTCTCACAGCTCAGTACAATGATGCTCTTAAACTTATTCAGTATGGAACTGGAAATTCCAGTGCCGTTCAACAAGTCGATGTTGCATTTGCACAGTGCCCCCAGTTACAGCCTTTACCTCGCTTGATCTTTGCTTTGCTTAGAAGTCCTCTTCTTCGTCTGCATGAGGAGGGTGTTCATCCTGATTACCGTATATACTTGCAGTGTCTCTTCAGGTAAGTTCAATCATGAGCAGTTTTCACTGCGAAATACGTGATGTTAGTGTAGGAGTTCAACACTTGTGGGTATTAGCTAGTGGTTTTTGTAATTAGATTTGTGCGAATAAGTTACTTTCATCCTTCAAGCATAGTTCAGTTTGCCAAATGAAGCTAGTCCCACGGATCAAAACTATTTCTTGTTTTCTTTTCTTTCATCTCACTCCCTCGACCGTCGTCTCCAACCATAAAAAAGAAGAAATAAGAGGGAAAAAATGCGTAGTTGTCTGCTGCTTCAATTTAGCAATGCGAGTACTTTTGTGGACCACCACCATCTGGTATGCGTTAGGTTGGTTGAAAGACTAACAAACATGAGAAGAGAAAATTACATCATATCTGAGTGGTCTTCAGCCTATTATACTGGGACTTCTTAAAAAAATGAGTGCAGACTTGAAATGCTATAAAGATGTTAGAAGTGTGTATGTGCTGAGTATTTGGGATGCCTGGATACTGGATAGGCATGATTGCTGTTGTATTCTATCTTTTAGCTCTCCAGCTTTCCCATGGATTTTTCGGGCACCTTTTGTTGACTAAATCTGATTTCTTTGCCTGTACCTGGGATGCAGTGCATTGGAGCCGAGTTCTCTTCACCGTGCTGTATATCCTGTATTGACATCGTATACAACTCCTGATAACCAAGCATATCCTCGCCATTCTCTAAGCCGTGCTGCTTTAATCACAAGTGGTAGTCCGATATTTCTCTTGGATGCATTTACGACCCTGATAGTGTTTTATTCCTCAACAGCTGATCCTGCTCTGCCTTTCCCACCCCCTCATGATTGTAAGTAGTTCTTGGATTTTTTTTTTTTTTTTCCAGTGAGAATAGAAACAGTTGATTAGAAGTTTTGAGCATCTTTGATTGTCCTCTCAGGCTTATTGAGGAAGACAATTAACAAATTGAAACAAGAGAGAAGCATTACCCCTAAGCTCTTATTCATTCGAGGAGGACAAGACGACACCACTGCATTTGAGAACTATCTGATTGAAGAACAAGATGTCGAGGGGAGTGGCTTCACCAGCGTCATGGGATTTGTTTCATTTTTAGAAGATATAAACCGTAGCGTGTTGGACTACATGAGTGAAGTAGATCAGGTCAAGAAGTAGGAATCCAGAAGGTATACTCAGAGGATAGCAGACTCATACCCTGAGGTCCATGCAAAGACTTGGAAGAGGGTAATACAGACACCATAAAAGTACGCAGCCTGGTTCTTACTGTCCTTTCTTTCCTGGCTTGTTTGATAGAGCATAGTGCCTATGTTGGAAGTTATGACAGTGATGCGAACTTGTAATGGAACCGCAAAGAAAAAGATTTAGTAAGAACAGATCCGTACAGGGAGCGGGTTGAGGAAACAAAGCTGAGTTGTGTATTTGTACTTTGATATACGAAGTTTAGATGGACCTAAATTTTGTTGTTGCTGAGATGAGCTTCTCTAATTTAATTGCGGGCATTTGATTATTTGTTGAGCAAATGGAACCTTGTGGTTTGGTATCTACATTGTGTTTGAATCTGTCCTTTTTGCTGTGTTTGTCTGTGGGTTGATTAAACACCACATTCTGTAACAGTCTTAATTTAGTTTACAAAATTCTGACTATATGTAGTCGTACGTAATATACTAATGTTGCTACACTTCTGTTTTGCATCAGAAACTTGCTATTTGGTGCTCAACAGCAGAAATCAAGCATATACCAATGTATATGTACGCGATGGAATCGCAATACTGATATGTTGTATGGTGCGTAGCAGAATAATCCCGCTTTCTCTAAGGCTATGTACTTGGATTGAGGTAACAACTGAGGGGGTAGTGAAGGCTAAAATAAAAGCAGTGCATGTGTGGAGATGGAGGTGGTGGTTGGAGGAGGGAGAAATGTGGAATTGTTACCCTCTTTTGGAATCAAGTATCGTCACCACATCCACCGAAAAATTGTTCTTTATTTTTTTATTAAATATAATCACCCTATTACCCCTTGATTTATTACCTCTCATCCAAGTGAGCACTAAATATGGTAACCACTCTTCCTGTAAACAACTGTGAAAACTTAGAGACATCCCCCCAAAAAGGTGTAATCTCATACATAGAACAGCTAGACGATTATAACAATCCTCGCATAAAGATTGATTTCTCATTACATACTCATTAGTTGGAGAACAATATTTTACCAGAGGCAAAATTGGGAAACAGAGCATGCAGTCCTCAATTAAATTAAATACTAGTCTGTTCCTAGTCTTGCCACCCGCCACCCTTCATTGCACCATGTGCGAAAACTATTGGTAAACTAAACTTGAAGTGCAAAGGCCTAAGAGACAACAAATTCTACGCTCAGCTATCACGATTCATGAGAATCATTGTTGTCATCACTGGCTTGTTCCTCAACCTCAACATCATCCCCATGATCTCCATTGTTTTCTTTGCCTTCACCTTCGCCATTCTCCGTGGCTGTCTCTTTATCTGTTTTTCTCTTCTTGTTGTCTTGTTTTGCCTTAGCTGCCCCTGCTCTCTTCCCGGCAGCCTTTTTCTTAAATTCTGAAGTAAAGAATTACAAATCATTTAGCCTCTCTAGATTTCATATTACTTTCGCAATGGATCAGGAGAGCTTTATGAAGCTATTAGACTATCACTTAGGTAAGAACATCGATATCTATCCAACACAAAAGCAGATGCTAGCAAGTAGCAACAATTTAATACTTGGGAGCACAGGAAGTAGTACTAGCATCATACAGTGAGACCAACAATTCAACATTGAAGTAGAAAATGGACCATAGACAAGAAATTCAAGGACTCGTCCACTGTTGTCAAGGACATTATTCTCAAGCTAAAAATGTTGAAAACAGAAATAGGCTAAACGTGTCATATAAAGATTATCAAGCAACGAACCAGCATCCTGAAGTCAACTCAAAAGCCATCCCGAAGTCGAACCAGCAATGCGAGTAACTTGATATTGAAAGAAAAGATGCAGGACATGAACTCATTGTAACATTTTCAGGCAAGGTCTGAAGGAAAACACTCAAAGGACAAGGCAACATTTTCAGGCAAAATCTGAAGAGGAAACACTTAAAGGACCATGTAATGGCAGCATACCACTTTGAAGATTAGAAAACTAAGAGTAACAATATGGAGCTTATTACAAGTCATTGTTGGACACTTCGACATATATTTGGTTTGAAAGCTACTGCAAAAAATTTACAAATGTCCATTTTGAAAGTCATAGCAGTTATAACAAAATGCCTAAATTCTGTATCAAGATGGTCAATAGATTAAAACTAATCGCAGATGAGACATACTACCCAAAATGCAACAAATCATCAAGGAGGTGCACTACAAAGCAAATTAAAGCCGGGACTAACCATCAAGGGCCTCCCTGAGCGGTTCAACAAACTCTGAGAACTCAATCTCCTCGAGAGCTTTCAGCACATCTTCAGCATTAATTATCTGCCTTTTCGACTCGTTGCACACGTCATGCGCCCTACACAGGATTGCATCCAACTATTCATCAGCATAACTGTTATAAATCATCCCCTGAAGTATAACTCTTCCCATATCGATCATTTAAAATGTAGAAAAGTGTAGAAAACTTAAAGGTTCTATAAGCAGATCCCCCCCCCCCCTCCTCCCAAGAAGAGTTTAGTTAACAGACTACAAATCCCTTTCTTAAGGCGTATTGCAAATTCACACCATTCGATAAATAATCCTCAGAAACTCTATATTAAAGTTTGTAATTGTAGAATTCAACTCAATTGATAGGGCTTCTAAATCATAGACTCTGAAGAAGCTTACTCGGCAAGTAGACTTCTCTCTTTTTTTTTTTTTTTTTCTTCTTATCAGAACCACTCACCAGAACTCAACCTCATTCATTGTTGCTAGGAAAGTTCCTTTCCTTGATCAAGCTACATTCGACGATAATTCCAAACATTTCACACCACAAAGAACTGAAAACAAATTTTAGTGCAAAAATTAGAGAAAATCGACAACGAATTCACAAGTTCATTACTATCTCTTCAATTCCCCTCTCTTAGAGTGATCATCGCAAACTAACACTATTCACCATTCGCCAAATAATCGACATGAACTTTTTAGTTGTACCACTCAACTCAATTTATAGGTCTCATTTGTGAATCAATAGCTAGCATCTCTTCACCCAAATTAACTAGTCAAGATACAACCTACCAAAAAGCACCCTCCTTTTCCCTAAAAATGAACTAACTCTGCCTTATTTCAGTCATTCGACAAACAACCAACATGAACATCGTAATAGTACCTTTCAACTCAACCAATAGGGCTCATTTGTGAATCAATAGCTAGCATCTATTCACCCATTTCAACTAATCAAAGGTACAACCTACCAAAATCACCCGCCTTTTCACTAAAACTGAACTAAAACTCCCATATTTCAGTCAAATTTTCACAATATACAACTAGAACGCATAAAATTAAAAAACAAAATCTTCAAAAAGACCGTCTACTTCAATAATAAAAGTAGACGAGCTCCCCACAAGCTTAATTAAATCAGATATTTATATCCTTTATCGAGTCAACATGGCTCCGTCTACTTTTATAATAAAAAGACGGTCCTTTCCAATATTTTCAAATTATACCAATTTAATTCAGAAAGTCTTGGGAGGGACGATAGACCAAACTATGCTGCCATGTTGGCCCAATAAAGACATATATAAATGTATAATTCAATTTGGGCTTTTAGGAGCTTAAGAAAATTTAGTTTGCAAAGCGTTGGTATGCTGTCATGCTGACCTAATAAAGACATATATAAATAATAAATGTACAACTCAATTTGGGCGTTTAGGGAGCTTAAGAAAAATTAGTTTGCAAAGCATTAGTCATAAAAGTAGACGGTCTTTTCTAATAATATGTGCAATTCAACAACCATAGGTTTTCTACACACAAAAAATAACAATATTTGATTCATATGGAAATAATGTGAACAATAAGGAAATGAAATAATAGGAGAGATAAAAGGGGGTATACGTGGCGGAGAGGTAGTGGATGAAGATGCGAGCGGATTCGGAGAAGGCGTGGAGAGCTTCCTTGTGAAGATTGACGTCACCGCCGTCACCGGAGATTTCTGACAGCTTTTCTTTCACCACCCGCCGTACGATTGCCTTTGGTAGTTCCTCCGCCTCCGTCACCACCGCCGTCGCTTTATCCTTCCCCATTCTCTCTCTCTCTCTCTCTCTCTCTCCTCTCCGTGGAAAATTGGGGGGTTTATGTTCCCGACATTTTTTTACCTCTTAGTTATTGGGTTCTCTCTTGGCCTACTAGTTCAGCCCATTGGGTCTTTAACACTTTCAATAATTACCTCACTAAATTTGGTGTTGTGTGAATTAAAAACAAAATTTTGGCGCTTTGTGGATATGTATAAACGTAATATCAAAAACTTGATTTGTTTTGGAGTCGAAATAATTACTTTGTATTTGTATTTATTGTACACTAGTATTAAAAAGGTTGATATTCATCGTTAATTAGACAATATGTCCGAACCCCTATTATATGCAAAGTGTTTACGTTAACCTACAATGTGAGCATTATCTTATACGAAGTAATAAGATGGAACATGTATTAGTCTTCCCTTTCCTCCTCCAAAGTCTAAACTAACTCACAAGACTAGTAAACTAAACGAGAGGACACTTAAGAGTAACATTGGTCACATTAGTCAAATGGATTATTATAATCCAAATCTCAACAAAACACCTCAGTAGAACACCTTCCCATGATCCCATCAAAAGGAATGTCAAACCCCCATCACCTATTTCACCAAAAAAAAATAAAAAAAATCCCCATCACCTATAAATAACTTTTACACTCCTACTTACTACTCACAATTAATTACTTCTCCCACTAAAGAAAATGTAAAATCCACCATTCCCAACCCATATATATACCCCTCCACCAGTTGACTTAGAAAGTCAGTACAACCCTAGAATCCTAATTGACCCATATCCATTTCCTTCCCCTCTCCTCCGGTAAACCCCCCCCCCCTCCCTAAAAATTACCACAAGAAGAAACTAAACTTAAAATGTCGGACGAGGAGGGAACAGAAGAAGTAAGAAGATTCCCCGACAAGATCCTATCCAACATCCTAACTCGACTCCCCGCCAAAACCCTCCACCGTTTCAAACTAGTCTCAAAACACTTCCACTCCCTCCTAACCTCCCCTCCCTTCCTCTCCTCCTACCTCTCCCTCCACTCCCCCACGTGGGCCCTCCTCGACCGCGTCATCCACGTCACCCCTCCCTCCACCCTCCACTCCCCACCCTCCACGTCACCCCACTCCACGTCACTCTCCCTCCTCCCCCCTCCACGTGTCTCCTCCCTCCACCTCTCCTCCCCTGACGCCGCCCTCTCCCCCTCCTCCCGCGTCTTCCCCGTCCTCATCTCCTCCTCCCACTCCCTCCTCCTCCTCGCCGCCACCTCGACAAAAACCCGTAAATTCCCCGAACAAGACTTCCTCCTCGTCCTCAACCCCACCACACACCAACTCTCCCGAATTCCCCCACACAGGCCGCTTTTCAACCGGCCTGAAGTCGGTTTCACCACAATTCTCGACGAGGCAGGCCTCGTCGAGAAATTCATTTTGGTTGAGTACCGTCCCGTGTCCTCGACCCGCCGTGCTAATATAATGCACTACGGGTCGGACACGGGCACGTGGGTTGAAATGCCGGCTAACTACATGATCGCACCTCACCTGTGGCGCTGCGAGGGGGCGTTTGAGTTCGAAGGGTCGTTCTTTTGGTTCGACTTATACGTCGGTATGATAGTGTGGGTGGATTTTGGTGCGAAATTGGGTAAGACCAAGGCGGAGTTGGAGTTGGTTCCGCTGCCTAGGGAGTGTGTTCGCACGGGGGACGTTCCCGGGGTGGGGGATAGGCGCTGGATTGGGGTGACAGCGGGGTGGTTACAGTTCGTGGACGTGGTCGGGGAGGGGGAGATCGGTGGGGGCCAGTTTGTGTTTAATTTCTGGAGGTTGAAGGATTATAGGACTGAGGAGTGGTGTTTCATGTATAAGGTTGATTATTTCTGTGGGTTGGGGAATTTTCGGGGGGTTGATATACCCAATCCGATGTTTTTTCATCCGTTTGAGCCGGAGATTGTGTTCTTTGTCGTGGATGATCGGATTTATTTCGTGAATGCGAGGACTAGGAAGGTTTATGCCTGTGGGTGTTACTCGAATTCGGTGCTTGATCATTTGTTTCTCACCGCGTTTGTTATCCCGGCTTGGCCTAGTCCACTCCCTAAGCTTAGTAAGTCGCAGAATTTTCAGTTGCTTGTGCGCTTTATAATCGTTGGTTTAGTGAAGTTGTTATGTGTTTGTGTTTATGATCATTTGTGTTTTTGTTTCGATACAATGCTTGGATTAGTTGTCTCTGTTTGCCTTAGCAAGTCGCGAAATTATCAGCTACTATATTGTAGTTTTAGTGACTAATTATCAGATTGCTATGTTTATGGTTCTCTATAGATGACTAAGAATCATATGTTGTGTGAAATTGCCCAATTTTAAGTTACAAATGTTTAGCACCCCTTTTGGGATCCCGTGTTGGCCTACTCCACTCCCTCAGCTTAGTAAGTAGAGAAATTCTCGCTTGCTTGTGTTTGTTCTAATGATCATTTTTGTTTATGTTTCAATACAATGCTTGGAATAATTGCCTCTTTTTCGCTTAATAAGTCGCGAAATCATTACTTACTCATGCTCTTTATTGTCGTTGTTAGGTTGTAGTGATTATTAGTCGATTGCTATGTTTATGGTTAACTATAAATTACTCAAGAATCATAGTTTTTTGTGTGAAATTATTTTTGTATCTTTTTGTGTTTCTATTTTGCTCTTCTTGTAAGCAGTTGTAATAGTTTGCCACTCTTGATGGGTGAGAGATGAGGTGCTCTGTATTTGTCTTAGCTATCATGTGTGTTTATGCTACATGAGAATGGTTGGACAAAGAAGTGCAATTCAGTTACTTGTTGCTTTCGAGTGTTGGATAGTTTGATTGTCGAATATAAACCAAGATGGTTAGAGAAGATTTAACTTTTAACAATTAAGTCAAGTTGCAATGAATTTCGGAAATGATCTTAAATGAAGATCAAGTACCATACAATTTTGGAGTTCTGTAATGCTATATATGGTTTGGAAAGGATTTCATTTTGGCTATGTCTCATTTTGGCTATGTCTCATTTATACTGATTATTGAAACAATAGTTAGGAGAGACCTTCACCCAAAAAAAAAAGTTCTTTCTTCTGTTGTGCAGTAATCCGTAGTTTTCAGCATTTCTATTTCCACTCCCTTCTGTGGCAAACAGATTGATGTTCTATACTCTTTGGTTTAAACTATTCCGCTCCTTTCTCTCTTTTTGGAGTCAGAGATGGAGGTAGGGGCGGATCCAAGTTTCAAAAATGGGGAGTAGCCATCCTATTAGCTTTGCTATAGTTTTCTACCCTTTTCTACCATTTCTCTACCCCTTTTCTACTATGTTTCGACCTTTTCAACCAAATTTTATAAATTTGGGGTCCTCCCTACTAGTTGTATCCGCCCCTCGATGGATTTTGTGGTGATGTTCGATGCATTCAGCCATGTCTAAAGAGAGACACACTTTGTTATTGTTTTCTACCCTTTTCTACCCCCCCCCCCCCTACCCAAAAAGAAAAAAAATATCACACTTTTGTTCTTGCCTGCCTGAATTGTTAATCTGAGATCTGAGCGACACTTTTTGATGCATGATTACTGTAGATGCTGCCTCTGCAAAAGATCGTGGTAATGAATACTTCAAGGAAAAGAATTATGGAGAAGCTGTTAAATGCTACACAAGAAGCATCTCTTGTTCACCAACATCTGCGTTATATGCTAACAGGGCAGCTGCTTTTCTCAACCTGAAAAGATATGTGGAAGCTGAGAAAGACTGCACAGAGGCCTTGAAATTGGATGAGCACAACACAAAAGCATATTGGCGTCGTGTCGTGGCGAGGAAAGAACTTGGAAAGCTTAGATCAGCTTTGAAGGACGCAGAGTGTGCCTTGAAGCTAGATCCCCGCCAACATGAAATGCAGAAGCTGTATGCTGAAATCAAGACTTCGCTTGAAAAGATGAAACTGTAGACTGCCAAAATCATAAGAGGTTTATGTGCAACATCTAGTCTTATGTTATGCTATGTTTATTGCTTCCCTATAGTTGGAAGATACCTTTTGAAACTCCAACCAAAGCCACAAATGAACTTGTTTGCATATGATCCGGATTTGTGTAGTTATATATGTATCAATGTATGCATATAAAACTTTGACTTGCATTGTCGTGTTGCTTATTGTGTAATTTTATTTTGTTAGTCTTGTTTATTGATCTAGTTCGCTTTGGCAAGAGGGTTTTTGTTGTTGACATGTTTTGCTTATGGTTCACTGCTTGGATTAAGGCTTCATCTTCCAGTTTGGTTGCTTTCATCATATTATCAGACTTATCTTGTTTCTACCATTGCAAGTATAGTTCTGGGTCAAAAAGAGAGGTAACATTTAGTTTTAGTTTTTCTTGGTCTATTTCAAACTATGCGCTAATATGTGCAAACTTTCTCTTTTTTCCGGTAAACATATGAACATTATTACAGAAGCTTTAGATTGTGATGAATTGAATTTAATTATTCTAGAAAATTAATCTTGAATGAAATGATATGAAAACATAAAGTACCTCATAATCTTCGGGATTCATATTTTTGTACTTTAGGCTTGCAAATGATACGATGTGGTGATGGCTCATGTTTGTCACGCGAGATTGCGCTATTTTTGCTCCCAAGTTGTACCCGTCCCCTGACTCCTCCCCTTGAACAGAGGAAAACCCCAATTTACAGGTTAATCACATCACATGATCACTGAATAGCCATATATATTGCTATTAAATTATGAAACAAGCAGGCAGTTGGGTAGCTGATAATTTTAGCTTAACTTATTTTCTTTTGTACGGTGCATGCATGTGCTGGCCTGTTGTTTACTGTAAAGAAGTACTGCAAACTTGTAAAGTTGTATAGTTTACAACTTTACATGTATGCGTAGGGAGCTTAATGTACGTGTTTCTTTGTGAGGTGGTCAAGCTAAGTAAAACTCGATAAGACCAAAGACAAGTAGACAAGAACGCGTTACAGTATGAGTTATCACCTTCCTCAACCGTTTCATTCCTTCTTCCTTAATCAACCCACGTTTCCTTGTCTATTAATTCAACTACCTTCAACCGTTTCCAAAAAAGAAAATGTCATCCTCATATAATTTTGACCCGTCAGCACCTCCCATGCCCGCCAACTCATCCTCCACCTCACAACCAACATATAACTATAATAACTACCCCCCGCCAGCTCAGTCTTACCACGTGTCCCACCAATCATACCCTCCTCCTGCTCCGTACGGTGGTGGGCCCACCAACTACGGGTACAACTACAACCCCTTCCCGCCGGGCACCGACCCGGAAATCATCCGAAGCTTCGAGACAGTCGACCGCGATCGCAGCGGCTTTATCGACGATTCGGAGCTCCAGAACGCTCTCTCCTCCGCTTACCACCGCTTCAATCTTCGGACTATTCGTCTCCTTATGTTTCTCTTCAAAAATAAAAATGAAACCTCTCTTAGAATTGGTATACTCAATTTTTCTACTTTTTTTTTTTATCTACCTTGGTTACTTATTGTTTTTTGTTTTGCTCAAGTTACGTTGTTGCTTATTTTTGGGTGATTGGAAATGATTTATGCAGGTCCTGGTGAATTCGCGGCATTGTGGAAGTGCCTAGGGGAATGGCGTGTAAGTTGTTGTTTTGATTGTACTCCCGCTTTTATAGTTCACATTTGACTGTGGTGATCGAACAATGTTACTTTTATAGTTTACATTTGACTTGACTTGACCGTGGTTACCAAGAGATGGACTATTATCTTTTAGAAAATTTGCGAAAACCACCGATTTTTTTTTTTTTTTGTTTTAGAAAACCACTTGAAACTTTATTGCATAACACAATCAGGTTAATTAAGCTTAGGATATAGTAGTACTCCGTATTGAGAAAATTCAAATTTTAACTAAGTTACTTAATTACTCTACGAAAAGTGACCCTAAACTAAAACTAATTTGGTTAATTTAGATTGAATGGGTGCTTTTTCGCAATGATAATCAAGTTTTAGGTGCTTATTCACAAAATAATTTGTATTCGATAGTTGTGTACAAAATCACCTACATTTTAGGTGCTTTTTTTCGGAAAATTACCTTACATTTTCTTTTTATCAATGTATACTAGTATTGTTACTGAAAACATAGAGCATGTTTGGCAACCTATTTTAATCTAGATGGAAGCTTTTTGACCATTCAAACATCTACCCAAAAATGAAAAGTGGTGTTTGGTAAGGTAAATTATGGGGTAGATTGTAGATTTTAGGGA
>CAAKMY010095606.1:0-13293 GCA_901111285.1 Corrigiola litoralis | reverse complement strand
TGCTCCAATATACCCTAGGAACATGCTAGGTCACTTTCGGAAATTTTTTCGGAAAATCAAAAATTGACCCAAATAGTCCGTTTTTGTGGACTATTATCCATGAAAAAACCTCGTTTCGACCCCGAAATGGATTCGGACGAAATTCGGCGGGAGGCATCCTAGACACATAGAATGGAGAATGGAACAAGAAAATTGTAAATAATTAACCTAGGCATAGCCTAAACCATCGGTTTTGTAGATTATTCACATGCTCGAATCGAGCGATAAACAGACCGTAAATCTATCAAGACAAAGAAATGACATTGTCATATGCTCCAATATACCCTAGGAGCATGGTATGTCACTTTTTGGAATTTTTTCCGAAAAATTAAAAATCTACCCAAAAAGGTTCGTTTTTGTGGACTATTATCCACGAAAAAAACCTCATTTCGGCCCTGAATTGGATTCGGACGAAAATTGGCGGGAGGCATCCTGGATACATATAATCAAGAATGAAGCAAGAAAATTGTCAAAAAGTAGCCTAGGCACAACCCAAACCATCGATGTTGTGCATTATTCACATGCTCGAAACGAGCAATAAACTCACCGTAAGTCTATCAAGAAAGAGGAATGACATTGCTATATGTTACGATTATGCTCCAGTATACCCTAGGAGCATGCTTGACCACTTTCGGAACATTTTCCGGAAAACCCAAATTCGATATAAAAAGCCGGTTTTTGAGGACTATAACCCACGAAAAAACCTCCTTCCGGCCCCGAAATGGATTCGGACGAAAATTGGCGGGAGACATCCTAGACACATACAATGAAACATGGAATAAGAAAATTGGCAAAAAGTAGCCTAGGCATAGCCCAAACCATCGGTTTTGTCTATTATTCACATGCTCGAAGCGAGCGATAAACACACAGTACGTCCATCAAAAAGGAGGAATGACATTGACATATGCTACAATTATGCTCCATTTTACCCTAGGAGCATGCTCGGCCACTTTCGGAACATTTTCCGGAAAACCAAAAATTGATAGAAAGAGTCGGTTTTTATGGACTAACCCACGAAAAAACCTCCGTTCGGCCCAGAAATTGATTCGGTCAAAAATTGGCTGGAGACATCCTAGACACATATAATGAAACATGGAATAAGAAAATTGCCAAAAGGTAGCCTAGGCATAGCCCAAACCATCGGTTTTGTTTATTATTCACATGCTCGAAGCGAGCGATAAACACACCTTAAGTCTATCAAAAAGGAGGAATGACATTGTCATATGTTACAATTATACTCTAGTATACCCTAGCAGCATGATCGGTCATTTTCGGAACATTTTTTGGCAAACCAAAAATCGATATAAAAAGCTTGTTTTTGTGGACTATAACCCACGAAAAAACCTCCGTTCGACCCAGAAATGGATTTGGCGGAAAATTGGTTGGAGGCATCCTAGACACAAATAACAAAGATTGGAATAAGAAAATTGGCAAAAAGTAGCCTAAGCATAGTCGAAACCATCGGTTTTGTCCATTATTCACATGCTCGAAGCGAGCGATAAAACACATCGTAAGTGTATCAAAAAGGAGGAATGGCAGTGCCATATGCTACAATTATGCTCCACTATACCCTAGGATCATGCTCGGCCACTTTCGGAACATTTTCCGGAAAACCAAAAATCGATAGAAAAAGCCGGTTTTTGTGGACTATAACCCACGAAAAAACCACCTTTCGGTAATGAAATGGTTTCGGACGAAAATTGGCGGGAGGCATCCTAGACACATATAATAAAGAATGGAATAAGAAAATTGGCAAAAAGTAGCCTAGGCACAACCTAAACCATCGGTTTTGTCCATTATTCACATGTTGGAAGCGAGCGATAAACTCACCGTAAGTCTATCAAAAAAGAGGAATGGCATTGTCATATGCTACAATTATGCTTCATTATACACTAGGAGCATGCTCGGCCACTTTCGGAACATTTTCCGGAAAATCAAAATTCGATATAAAAAGCCGGTTTTTGTGGACTATAACCCACGAAAAAACCTCTTTTTTCGGACGAAAATTGGTGCGAGGCATTATAGACACATATAATGAAAAATGGAATAAGAAAATTGGCAAAAAGTAGCCTAGACATAGCCCATACCATCGGTTGTGTCCATTATTCACATGTTCGAATCGAGGAATAAACACACCGTAAGTCTATCAAGAAGGATGAATGACATTGTCATATATTACAATTATTCTACAGTATACCCTAGGAGCATGCTCGGTCACTTTCGAAAAACCAAAAATCGATAGAGAGAGCCTGTTTTCGTGGACGTAAATTGACGTTGCAACGCTTGTAGCATGCCACGTGGACCGACACCTCAGCCACATGACCCGAATCATATCCTTTCATTAAATGAAAATGATAAAGGAAAAAAAACAGAAAGGCAATAAATTTACCTCACAGAAAATTACCATGCACATTTAATTTTCCCACGCCACCTCTTAGGGCACTATGGAAAAAAGGCAAAACCAAAAAGATTTGAACATTTCCCCTATAAATATTGCATAGGGCAACGAACAATTAAACATTAACTAATAAATAACATAACCTACAAAGTAGTTGTACAACAATAGCATGATTGTACTTCACAAGGGTCAAATACTAGTTTAGTTAATTTATTTATGTGAGCCTGCTAGTGACTTGTGATTCATTTGACCTCTTTTTAATTCCTTTATTTATTCAATTATTAATCAAATTAAACCGCAAAGTAAGAGGCCTAAATTTGAACAAAGGGGGTGAGTCAGTGAGTGAGTGAGTCAGACAGTCAAAGTCAAAGTCAAACCAAACCCAATAAGTAAGGTCCAGATCCACTAACCCAATGGGCCCACTCCTTTAAACCCGACCCAGAAAAGCCCAGCCCAACCGAGATCCACTCAATCAGATCAACACACAGAGAGAATCACACAACACACTCTAAGTCTCTAATCAACATATCCTGATATCCCCTTCTCTAATTCAATCTAACGACGATGGGAAAGTCGAGTGGGGCCACGTCAGCAGTGGCTGTTATTGCCATTCTGTTATGTTCCCTCATCGGGGTGGTTAGATCGGACGGCTCTGATCACCGCTACAAGGCTGGCGATCAGGTCCCACTTTATGCTAATAAAGTGGGCCCCTTCCATAACCCTAGGTTGTTGCTTTCTCTCTCCCCTCTTCTTTTATTTATTCTATCGTATTCCTTTAATTTGAGCTTTGAAATGTGGGATTTATGTGGTTTAGTATTGTGTTTGATCTGTTGTTTGGTAATTGGACCGCCAAAATGTTGTTGACGTAGTTGAATCTCTCGTG
Organism: Corrigiola litoralis; assembly: GCA_901111285.1. NCBI lineage: Eukaryota > Viridiplantae > Streptophyta > Magnoliopsida > Caryophyllales > Caryophyllaceae > Corrigiola > Corrigiola litoralis. The sequence goes on along the minus strand of CAAKMY010095606.1, from coordinate 9,973 downwards.
TTTGAGCTGAGTGGAGTGAGAATGATGTTGTGAAATGTGATGATTTCATGCTGTGCTGCGCGTAACGCATTAATCGTGTGTTGAGTTAGGGGAGTAAAGCTCATGTTGTAAAATGTGATGATTTGGTGCTTTGTTGCGCGTTAGTTTGATTTTTCTATGCTTTGATCGTGTGTTCGAGCTCAGTGAAATCGTATGTGTTGAATAATGTGATGATTTGATGCTGTTTTTGCGTCGTTAGTTAGTTATTTCTATGCTTTGATTGTGTGTATCGAGCTTAGCGAAGTGAAATTCGCGTTGCATAATGTGATGATTTGATGCTGTGTTGCGCTGCAATTGTTCGATTTTTCTGTGCTTTAATCGTGTGTTCGAGCTAAGTGAAGTAACATACATGTTGTAACATATGATGATTTGATGCTGTGCTAAGCATTGATTCAGTGTTTCTATGCTTTAATCGAGTGAGCTTAGCGGAAAAAAAAATCATGTTGTGAAATGTGAAGATTTGATGTTGTGTTGCGGCGTTAAAAAAAAATCTCTGTTGCAGATCGCCATGATTATATTTATGTGGTAATAGTAAGAATGTTGTACGTCAATTTGACCTAGTTTTGAATGCTATCACTTGAACTATCAAAGCTTAAATTTTATGTTGCTACTTTTCGCTAAATATATGTTGTATTTAAGCTTTACAACAACAACAACCTAGTATGGATCCCGCTCTACGCGAGGTTTCGGGAGGTACATTATGTACGCAGCCCCTACACCTAACTAGTCTTGAAAGAGTAGTTGACAAGATGTTTTTGAAAGACTGTCAAAAACTTGTATCTTACTGGAGTTAATTAATGAAGTAATTATTCGAAAATAGGCCGTTACTTGAGCATTTTCATTTCTAAAATAATATTTGATCAACTAGGAAGTAATAAATTTAGTAGTAATTAGTATTAGAAATTATAATATTAGTAATTGTATGGTATCTAAGCTTTAGTGAGATCGAGGTAATCGGGAGAATTGATGTTAATAGCATTAATGTACAAGAAAAAGTTATGTTATTTTTACATTAGGTTTGAGAGTAGTGGTTGCCTGATTGACCTTGTATGTTGTGGATCTTACACTGGAAGGATATAAGTTGTGTGATTAGACGTGTTAGTATATCAGAAAAGTAGTTACTACTGAAAAGTCCAAGAATTCATACTTCTTAGCAAAATTAGAACCTTGGGTTATATGCATATTTTGTAGGGCGAAATTTTCTACTTCCTTATGCATATCTTTCTAGTTCAAAATTTTGGGGTGTGCTTCTCCAAAGTTTAGATGTTTTGGAAGCTTAGAAGAATTAGGAAGATAGAGGATGTGGTCGTTTTTAGAAAGGCATTTAGGTTTCAAGTATGTTTAGTACGAAAATTCAATTGTTTGGCTAAGATATTCACTTAGTAAGAGTCATGACATGGATATCGCTTCTGCAAAGTCATTTTGGGATTCAGCTCTTTGGGATATGTTAGTATGTGTTTGGCCTAGCTTTTGGAAATGTTTTTCAACCCAAAAGTTGCAAGCTTGGCCAAACATAGTGTTTTTTGAAAATCCAAAATAGTTTTTGAAAAACCCAAAAAGCCACCAAAATGTTGATTCTGTTTCCGTTTCTTGCAAAAACTATTATTTAAAGAAGGAAAATATTTTATTATCCCATAAATGCAATATTCAAAGTCTCTAAAAAAGGAAAAAACTATGTGTAAAAACAAGTAGGCCAAACACTTCTAAACGTTATAAAACACTTTTACTATAAACTAGCCAAACTCAACAAGTTTTTTCTTAAACCAGTCTTTAAATAGACTATTAATGAGAAGTAAAAACAGTTTTCCAAAAACTAGGCCAAACAGACGCTTATATTAATGTTTAGTACTTCTGCTCAAGTACACAGTCTAGTGTTCGCAGAATGATGTAATTGGAGCTTACTTGTTTACTGGTCTGATGATATATAATACTTGGCTTGCAGTTGTGACTGGCATTTGGAGTGCCAGTTTTGGGTTTAATGTTGAGTAATTTGGGATCATAGGGTTTGGCTTATGGAGTGTGGTAGTGATAGGTGAAGGGAGATTTCTGCATTTTACTTGAAAGAAGTCAGCTTCCAAGCCGATCATCTGTTCTTACTAAGATCGACTCATATTGCCTTTTTTTTGTACTTGATGTTCTAACTTACCAAGGTGCGAAAAAAAAATTATAATACTATTTTCACAAGTACTTTTGGAAAAACTGATGGTCAAAGGTTTTCCTCAGAATGTGCTCTATCTAGACAATGATGACTAACAAGATACAGAATTACTAACAAAGAACAAACTTTAAGCCAGTGAATCACCCTTGTTCTCAGCAGTTGAATCTGCTTGAGTTGAGTGGCTTCTGCGTTTTACTGCTGTGATTTATTTTTCTTCCGAGCTTTTATATTTGTTCAGTTGCATAGGTCAGCCATGGTTGCCTTAGCTTGTATGAAATCAGCTCATCGTGTATGCTTAGATAATGTAATCTGATATTCAGGATATTTTTTTTCTTTCAGTGAAACGTACCGGTATTTTGACCTGCCATTCTGTTCTCCAGGTAATTTGCTATGTCAAACTTTGTGCTCTTTTTACCTTTGATTTGACTGGGACCTATTTAAGTATGATTGCTTCGAGTGCAGATCATGTCAAAGAAAAGAAAGAAGCTCTTGGTGAAGTACTGAATGGGGACCGTCTTGTCAGTGCTCCTTACAAGCTCGATTTCCTAGTGGATAAGGATTCAGAGGTCATTTGCAAGAAAAGGATGACAAAGGAAGATGTAGCTAAGTTTCGAGAGGCAGTATCAAAAGACTATTACTTTCAGATGTATTATGATGATTTGCCAATATGGGGCTTCCTCGGTAAAGTTGACAAGGAAGGCAAATTGGACCCAAGCGAGTACAAGTACTTCTTATATAAGCATATCCATTTTGACATCCTTTACAACAAGGATCGTGTTATTGAAATCAACGTCAGAACCGACCCTAACTCCTTGGTGGACATAACCGAGGACAAAGATGTGGAAGTAGAATTTATGTATACTGTGAAGTGGAAAGAGACCAACACTGCTTTCGAGAACAGAATGGACAAATATTCCCAGTCTTCCTCTCTTCCTCATCATTTGGAGATCCATTGGTTCTCCATTATAAACTCATGTGTCACAGTACTACTCCTGACTGGATTTCTTGCAACGATTCTCATGCGAGTGCTCAAGAACGATTTTGTTAAGTAAGCACTCAGTAGTTTCTGCCGTTCCTTTTATATAAGAATTAATGATTGTTTGTAGGGATGTGTTTATTTGTAATGATAGGCGTATCCTGCATTGTTTACTTTATGTTTTTACCGATTCATTATTGTTTCGTTTGGTGAAAAAGATATGCACATGATGAGGAAACCGCTGAAGACCAGGAAGAAACTGGGTGGAAATATATTCATGGGGATGTATTCAGGTTCCCGAAGTACCAATCTGTCCTGGCTGCTGCACTTGGATCTGGTACCCAGCTGTTTGCACTGTAAGTATCTGGTGTTTTCTTTTTCCGTCTATCTGTTTTGGAGTGGCGGAATCAACATAGTCATCTAACCTTTACCGTCTTTGTGCTTGTCAGTACTCTTTTTATATTTCTACTTGCGCTGGTTGGAGTGTTTTATCCATACAACAGAGGAGCCCTGTTCACAGCCTTGGTTGTTATCTATGCTCTCACATCTGGAATTGCCGGCTACACTGCAACCTCCTTTTACTGCCAGCTGGAAGGATCAAATTGGGTATGAACCTAGTCTGATGTGCTGAATTTCTTACTGAAAATTCGTTTACCCTACTTAGGAAAATTATCGTGAAAAGGATATGCTGACATCTTCATTTTTTTTTTTGTCAGGTTAGAAATCTACTGTTGACTGGTTGCCTATTTTGTGGTCCTTTGTTTCTCACATTTTGCTTCCTCAACACTGTTGCTATAGCATACAATGCTACTGCAGCTCTTCCATTTGGTACCATTGTAGTGATACTTCTTATCTGGACACTTGTAACGTCGCCGCTGCTTGTGTTGGGTGGAATTGCTGGAAAGAATAGCAAGGCTGAGTTCCAAGCTCCTTGCCGCACGACAAAGTACCCTAGAGAAATTCCACCTCTACCATGGTACCGGGGGACCCTTCCTCAGATGGCAATGGCTGGATTTTTGCCTTTCAGTGCTATATATATTGAGCTCTACTACATATTTGCCAGTGTTTGGGGCCACAGAATTTACACGATATACAGCATTCTGTTCATTGTCTTCATCATTCTGATTATTGTCACTGCTTTCATTACCGTGGCTTTGACATATTTCCAACTTGCTGCCGAAGATCATGAGTGGTGGTGGAGGTACGCACTGAATGTCAATTTTCTTACTTTCTAATGTTTTTCTCAGTTTCGAATGTCTCAACTTTGTGAGAGATTTTTGCTTTTAAGCAAGGAAGGATATGGTATTTTCCCTAATCTCTTCCCCCTCCCAAAATCAAAGGGCCATCCAAAGGAAGGGTTATAATACATTTCTGCTTATTGTAGTTCTTGAATGAGTCATTATCCTGTTTTCCTTGGAACCACACTTAAATATGCAACCCTTCAGGCTTTGATTGGTGCGTTTCTTCCTCGACTATTTTCCCACTTTGTTCGTCATGTTGATGGAAACCATGAACAAACACTTGGTCTTTCACTTGGATAGTTTAGGGTCAAGCTTTGTACATATCAATCCTTCAACCCGTGATCTTGTGAACCTGAAAGTAATGGAGTTCTTACTTGACCAGATCAGCTTGTTCGACAGGTCTAATATACCTTTAGGAAGTGCCAGCATTGTAGTTTCAAGGAGATCCCAAATTCCCAACTATCTAAGATACAGAGTTTTGGAAAATGGGGAAAAGGCAAGATAGAAAGAAATGAGAAAGTGGCTAGCCCCTTGCTCTCCAGTCCTTCAGATTTATAGATCTTTCCTTTTTTAGTATAGCATGAAGCATGTGATTAAAACTTGAGAACATAGTGAAACATTTTTTCCGACTTAGCTTCTCGTATAGAATACTTGTACCTCATGTTTCAGACCTGTTATGACGATGATAAGTGGTCCTGCTACTTTCTGTATGAACAATGGTCTTATCGATGTGTTTTCTTGTTTGCTACTTTTGTTACCTTCCTCTACTATTATGTGTGGTTTGAGTTCCTGATGGTATTGGATTCTGATTCCATCTGATTTGGCACTTGTCATGACAGGTCCTTCCTGTGCGGTGGTTCCACGGGGTTGTTTATCTATGGTTATTGCTTATACTACTACTATGCTCGATCTGATATGACCGGGTTCATGCAAACATCGTTTTTCTTCGGCTACATGGCTTGCATCTGCTACGGCTTCTTCCTCATGCTTGGGACTGTTGGATTCCGTGCATCACTTCTTTTTGTACGCCATATATATAGGTCGATTAAATGTGAGTAGATAGGTGGTGTAACTCCAAGGTCAGCGACGATGTCTTTTTGTTCAGTAGGCTTAGTGGAACGGCAATGTTCTTTGTATTTTAACTTGTGCCTGACCGCATTCAGGAAAAGAATTTGTAACCTATATATGGACTTGTCCTACAGTTTTTACTTTTTTTCCTTTTGCAATTCATATTGCATACTTTTCACGACAAATAAGGTTCAATATGTCATGAAAAACTATCGATTAGAAGAAACAATATAAGTAGTCGTCTACATCTCAATCTGTATGGATTGCTTTCTTGGTCCTTCTGCAGGTCGTATAGATGTTACGTTACACTTCCTAAAGAACAGAGTCCCAGCACCGTTGGTTCTGCTAAACCGCGTCCACCGTTGCATGGGGTGACACCTCTTGCAGGTTTGCCGAAGTCTGATCTGGTGTTTTTGCGTGATGAGAACTTGACTTCTAATGCAGCAAGCTAACAAAGTTAACATAAAGCTCTGATTTATACAATATAGCACAAGTTTTGCAAAAGTAACTGAAGAAGGCCTGTATGTCGTGCACCGAAGGAAGAAAAATAAAGCAAAACGTAAATACTGCACCAGCCGGGAATCGAACCCGGGTCTGTACCGTGGCAGGGTACTATTCTACCACTAGACCACTGGTGCCGTTGTTGATATATATAGGAATGAAGAAACTAATACTATCTAGCATGGATATACGTCGTACTTTGTCTACCGGAGCTTGTAGGAGGAAGAAATCTCTACCTCTGATCTTAGTTGTAGTGTTTGTGTCTTTGTTGCCTATTAAACTGTCAAAAAAAGTTAAAAACTAAAAACTTATTGAAATCGCATTGTCGCATATCCGATACATACATTATCCCGTATTCCACTCCATTCCCATACAACCTACGACAAATATACTGAAAACAAGAACAAAATCTTACTCCTTGAGAGTCAACAAATTTAATCCTATAAGATTTGATCATCTAGCCTACTAAAGTAAAAACAATTAGCTTCATATTACTGTAAACTTCATAATTTGTATCATAATTCAGGAAAGAATGTCAAATGCTCAAGCTTACAGGTTTGACTTTCTGTTGGGGAGGTGTAGGGGTAGAATATCTAAATAAGTGATGACAAACCTTGGAATTTAATTGAAATGTCAAGATACAAAAGATCACTCATATGTCACAAAGCCTATCAAGTTTGCTGTACTTACTCTAAGCCTCTAATATAATGATGTAAATCATTTCTGATACACATTTCAAAAAATTGGGCTTCTGAAATCTTCTAAGCCATTGCCACGATGAGGAACACATGCAATCAAATTGAGACGTCAAGACACAAGACATCGATGGTTGTGTTCACATCCTATCCCCACTGGGATCCGAAGCCAGGCTGCTCCAGTCTTTAAAACCTGCATCTGATAGACTGACACTCACATCTCCATAGATTTCAGTTCCGAGGAGTTCTTTGATTTCTTCTTTCTTTTCTTTTTTACATCGTCATCAGACTTCTTGGCTGGGTTAGTTTCCGGAGCTGGTTGTGTTCTTTGCAGGTGCTGCTGTATGACAGCAAGTGAATCTGACTGGAAATCAGGGTTGGTAAATACAGTCATCATTCTTTTTGCCTCCTGCACACTGCCACAACAGGAAGGCATCAATGAATTCGTGGAATGAGTAATTTCAGGAGGTGAAGAACTGAATGCAACATACAAAGGGTTGTTACTCACAGTAGCGTATGTCTGGACTTGCACCTCCGTCCAGGATTAGGTGGAGGAGCAGATTTCTGTGGTTTTGTTGTTAGCTCAGGCAACAACTCTGCAAGGTTAGAAAGGTCATAAGCCTTCAATTTCTTCTGTCGTTTCCGGACATTCTTGCTCTTCTGGCAAACAGAGAACAAGACTATAAGCAGCAGAATCCCCAAGTAATATTATGAGATAAAAGACACTACGAGAAGTCATACAAGTTTAAGTGCAAGTGTGCATAAGGACCTCGATTAAGTCGATTTCAACAAAAACTATCATGTAGAAACTAAAGAGGACTAAACCAGTACCCTAAACTCCACACTGTTAAAGAAGAACCTTTGACGCAATAGATAAACCGAATATTGGAAGTTCAATATAACCATCCAATCATCCATTGACTGGTTCATCTAAGTGTCGTTCGTATATCCCAACAATTATTGATCTTCATTAAAAAAAAAAAGCTATAATCCAACATCATTGTCACACTCAACAACAATACAGTCATCTCCCGATACACATCAGCTATGTCCAACAAAGATGATCAAAAAGTTCAAAGAATGTCCAAGACAAGCTTCACCTCCAATAGAAGACATTATTCCTTTACACTTATTATGAAAACATTATGATCTAACGAGCTCTGCAATCTTTGATTGAAGGCTATATAGCTAATCAAGCTGGAAATAAAGAGTGTAGATAAAACCCTGGGACAAGACCAGTCAAGGCCTCCAATCATAACAAATACCTCGGAATAATATTGAGCGACAACTTTTTCACTTATAATATAACTTATAATGCACTAGTAAAATCTTATCTCCGCAACACAATTGACCTCTCACTCACTTTTCGCTCCTCCACCAGCAAGAATTTTGAAGTCAGAATAAACTCCAATGCCATAAATCAGGGTATGCCATCAAAGACTCCTCAAACCCTTGTCTCTGAGGAGACATACTGCCTCCTCATCGAAGTCCACAAATTACTACTATTCCTTACAATTTTCAAGGTAGTTGCATGAAGCGCACCAGCCGTCCACCACCATTCTGGTACTTCTCTCAGCTTTCCATATCAATGTCCTTACTTTGTTTGTAAGCAAATACATAAATTCAAAGAGCTACAAAGCGAACATCAAAGTAAAACTAAAATTCCTGAAAGAACCTACTTCAAAAGACAACCAAGTCTTCTATTGAGCTTCAAGTCTACCTCACACATCAAAGGAGCAAACATTCATTATCAATAAGCAAAAGGCAGCATTCTCACCTTCTCAATTGCCTTCTTAGCGCCTAATGATGCAACATTTTCTCTAACCTCTGCACAAAATAGGTAAAAATGGCAAAGTTAAGTGTAGCAATTTGTGATACAAGCATAACAATAAAAAAATAACAAAATGGTTATAACACCAGCCATAATTTTCATTCACTTCCAAATCACCTATTGAACTTACCTTCTCCATTCTATCACTTCATAAAGTTATAATCTTTACCAGTCAGTTCAAAGTTCAAACCCACCTCACATATAGCATAAATATCAAAAACAATCAATCAATTTAATCATATCAACAATAAATTAAGTCAGCATAGCCATAAACATGACATTGTCACAAACAACAAAATGAATTATAACGTCCACCAATTCACCAAACTTTATGATATTTAACAATAAAATCATACCCACTAACCAAAATATTACTACAAATACAACACAAATGTACATAAAAAATAATTGATTTTTTACCATATCATAAATCAATAAAACAAAAAAACCCAACAACCAAAACATTATCAATTCGCCAAGGAAGTAAAAAGGCACATACTTGTATAAAACTGGACCTTCTTTGCGAACTTTTTCTCTGATTTCTCAGCAGCATCTGACCTGTACACATAGTTTTCATAAAATGAGCTCCAAAAAATGTACCAAAACATAAATATTAACACAAAAAATTAATAATTACCTGATATTACTCAAACCCATTTCAGAAAGTTAATTTTAGTGATAATTTGAGAGTAAAGGTTTGATCTTGAGAAAGTACAAGTGAATAATTAGGGTTTTAGCGGGAGTTACAGAGGAGGAGAGAGACTGAGGGTTTAAGGTGTAAACTTGTGTAACTAGAAAAACTGTAATTTCCTGCTTCTTTATGTGTGGGCCAAGGCCCATATAATTATTCGACCCATTTTTGGTTTTTTTTTTTGGATTAAAAATTTAAATTTGGGGAAATAATATTTGACATTATCTTTAAAATATATGTTTATTAATAAAGATAAAATAAATCATGTTGGCGGAACTCTATCATCTTCCTTATATTTGATCAATAGAAAAACTATGGTTCAATAGGAAAATTATAGTTCAATAGGGTTTTATTAGCTCTTTTAATCACTATGAGGGTAATTGGATTATTTGTAGTTTCAAAAGGAAGAGTAATCTCGTAAACTAACAACATAATGGAAGGATCGATGAAAAATTTTCATTGTCTTTCTGTAGTTATTGCCTTGATGGACTTAAAATCTCATAGTCTCTATTAGTCTATTGTTTCTTGTTATATTGGTCGGTCTTCGAGGTTGGAAAGGTATTTGTAAAACTTATGTACTTTTGAGCACAATAGGAAATTGACAAGCCTAAGAGTGTGTTTGGATAGAAGGAAATGGAGGGAAAGGGAGGGGAGGGAAATTGAGGGATGACTAATCCTTCATTTGGATAGCTAATGGGTGAGGAAGGGGAAGGGAGGGGAGGGAATGGGAGGGATTGAATTTGGCTCTCCTATGAACAATCCAATTCCCTCCC
>CAAKMY010095562.1:0-16835 GCA_901111285.1 Corrigiola litoralis | reverse complement strand
TTGCCCCCCCTCTAGACCGGGCCTGCCTCCGGCTTTATACTATAACTTACCCTACCATTCAGAATATTGTCAGATAGGTACCCCTATTTGATGACAATTATCTTTTAGACTTAATAGATGATGATTCACCCAGGCAAACACCGCTTTGGCTTTATAATTCCTGGTCCATCTGATTAACAGAACCATTTTTTCCCTACTCTACGAGAATGTGATGTAATGCTAGTGTCATGTACTTTATGCCAAAAACCAAAACAACTAACAAAATTTACAGCAGGAAAAAAATCACATTTATAACGCACATGAGTCTAGGTACCTCAAAGTAGAAGATCAACCTGAGGTGCTTGAGGAAAAATAAAGATAAAAAACAACTGAGGGTAAAGATTTTCTTTTGTCTGCTTGGTGAATGTCCCCCCCCCCCCCCCCCCAACACACACACACCAAAAAAGAAAAAAGAAAAAGGAGCAGAGAATATAAGTGTGAAGCCATCCAAAATGATATATAACTAAGCACCATCTCCATATTTCTTCTCAAGTAGACACGTCAACATTAAATAATCTGAATACTGTAGGTAGAAGCAACCAAAACCAAAGAGTTTAAGACAAACCTTCTGCCATCAGGAGTAGAATGTTCTTGCCAATCAGATGATGACTGTTGACTTGTTTCAGAAGGATTGACAGCCTAAACGATGGAAGAAAGACAAATGAATATCAATAGGCAACGATCCAGAATTTCCAGACTTACGGGCAAGTTTAATCAAGATAATAATAGAACTATACTTTTTATCGAAGTACTGCCTCATTTCTACCCTCTAAATTTCGTGTATATTGCCCCAACCCCGCGCGCGCACGGACACAAAAAATAAAAAATCATACACCTTTTGTCTAAGACAAGTTTCTTGAGAGTTGTCTTGATTAGAAATAACATTTTTTTCCAAGAGGGAGCTACATGTATGATGTGGAAGCTTGTACACGTCTAACTAAAATCAGAAATCGCCCAAGGACCAAAAACTTTTTCTCTGTGTTATAACTTATAATATTAAAATAAGGGTGATATATCAGGATCTACTATAAGAAATTGGACTGTTTAAACAAAACCAATTTGTTTTAATGTTCTTTAGTATCTTTCGCTTAGATTGGAGGGGGAAGGGAAACACTATGTTACTAATCGTTTGATTTTAACGTTCAAATACTCTCCCTTAAGGGAGGATCATGTTGGCAAAGTTGGTTTGTAGACAGCTCATTATGAATTTGATGCTTTGCTTAATTAACATATTCAATTGATTACAATTTTATCAAAATGCAAAAATTCTTAAACTGAAACCCAAAGGTGATTTGCCAAAAAGGATATAGAATATTCTTCTGGTGATTTCTCATACATTGACTTACAACTACTTTAAAAAGTGACTAATTGTGAGAAACAACTTCAAAACAATTACATAGAAGGCCCTACAAAGTGCATATTGATTCACCACCAACTATGTTATATGGACAACCTCCTGCCTATGTCTAGCAGATCTACCTGTCCTTAATATACATATGTCAAATGGAACCCAAGACACAACATAAGAACGTACTAAGTTCACAGTTTGACCATGTCTATGGATAACTGCACGCCGAGGGATTACCTTAAATCCACACAAACAGAATAGAGAAACTGGTCTCATCAAATAAGGCACAGTGATACTTAACTCAGATCGAGAACCGACCAATTTCACTATAGTTTAACAAATATCTAAACTAATCCAGACCTAGGGGGAGGCAGACTGCATAGAGGAAATTGCTGTGCAAAAACACAATCAAAAGACGTTAAGCTATACAAAGGGCCCCCCACCAAAATCCTATACAACACCAGAGTGTCCTATCTAGAAGTCAAGAAAATATTGTTGATAGGCTCTAGATGAGCCACTATTCTAATACTGATTGGCGTTTCCATTTTCCAAATGTACTTTACCCTTAATAATACAGTGAAAAAAAATCAGCCAAATTCCCCTATTCAAATGTCTGTCCAAAATTGATTACATCATTCAAGGTTTGAAGTCGGGGAAAAAAAAAACCCTTACTCATACCCAGTAGTTAAAGTGGTAAAGAGCTGTTCCAGGAGGGGGGTTAATGAAGGAAGCCATACATGTGTAACCATTAAGCTTTATCCTTTTCAGAAGTAAACAGACAGTGACCTAAATAACAGTCCAGGCCAGAGTCATACAGTCACCTAGACAGTTCAAGAATCTCGTGTAAGGCACCTGAGGGTAAGACTTCATAATAATCTTCTTGTATTGTGAAAGAAAAGTGAATCAAGGCTAGATAATTGAACGTTCCTTTGTTGTAAATGGTCACCGAGCTAGGTGATTAATACTTCATACAATCAATAAATTCCCACTATCCGGACACCTCTCCCTTCAAACACTTAACAATAATCAGACGAGCCCCAGCTTTTGCTTTTTTTTTTTTTGATAGGTAATAACTGAGTATATAGGTGAGATAACAAGGGGGGTTGAGACCCATCTACAAAAGAAGAGCAAAAGCCTATTTACAAAAGAAGGGCAGGTACCAAAAACCTCAATCCATTAAGCATCCGTACATAATTTTATCCAAAAAGGAAAGAAACAACAAAGGCTGCTTAAGATATAAAGCTAAACTCCAACCGTCAAACTATACACCAACCTCCAAAAAGATGACTTTCACGAGAACACTCTTTTCTCCAAAATCATACAATTTCCTCTCCTTGCACCACATTGCCAAAGAAACCGTCTTCCAAACAGTAGCAACCGAAGACTTCTTCAACCTTCTTTCCCAAGCCACAAGCAAATTATGGCTGGATAGAGGTTGCACCCAACTCAATCCAAAGAAAGACAAGGAAAGAAAGGACAACATAGGAGTGGGTGATCAGCATACACTTCTGCCGCTTTACACAAGGAACATCAGCTAGCCAAGCTAGAAAGACGCCTCTTGCACATCTTGGGTGGAAACTTTACGAGGTACAGCCACCCACGCAAAGAAACAATCATTAAGAGGAGCTTAAGGATGTCAAATCTACTCGTAAGAGAGCCCGAAATGGTGCTTAACTTCTAAAAGCTCACATAAAGCCCTAACAAAAAAGGTATATTTAGCTCCTATGGCCAATCTATAGAATTCGCAACCTCATATGCTCAATCTCCATCTTACCTAAATGCTACGACAGCATAAAAATAGTGTCTTCTTGTCCCTTCAATCATTAGTGTCTACAGAATCTCCCCAATGCTTTTATTTAAACACAACTTCTACACATTCTTACTAAGTTTTGATCAGACACGCACACAATATCATATGGACTCCTTCTATCTCAATTTCCTCCAGTATTAGTGAAATCCGCATATCTCCCTCCCTCTCCCCATTCTTACTCCAGGATCTTTTCTCCTCTACAATTAGATATGGTTTCATGCCTTGTCTTCTTAAAATCATCAGCTAAACTTCATCGCATGCCATACTTGTATGAATTCATTCTATGCAATAATTGTCCTTTTATAAACCCTAACTATATTTAAGATGTATAGCAGGTAAGAAATCCAACTGGCCACAGTATTGTAGGAAATTGGACAGATCCGTGTTAGAAAAGTAAAAGAAGATGAGAAGTGCAATTTCGGAGCAAGTGCAAGTAAATAAGTTTTACCCAGACTGCCAAATCATTAATGGCAATCCTACAATCAGGTCGGGACTTTGAGGGCATTCCGCGCAGCACTGGAATCATGTGACTGAGGTCACTAATTCCAAATGTCACAAAATTCGACCCTTCAATACGCAATACGATTCGGACACGGAATTTGTTCCCTTAGGTGTAAGCGAATTCTTTAAAGCTGCTAGTTCCAATACCTAAAGACATACGTCCAATCATGCTAACATCAGGTTATCAAGCCAGTATGAAGCTAATAAAGGCAAATAGCACGAGACACTTCAGCCTTTCCAAATTTCAAGATAAAGCAAGATGGGACAAAAAGTTGGCAGTATCCATTTGCAAGTTTAAGAACAGTTTTACATCCAGTACAAACATTAAATACCAACTCAACAAAAAACGGAGAATAAGATGGCACTAGAAATAAAAATAGGAATATCAGAAATAAAAGGAAAACAACCATGCAAGCAGACAAAATCTAAAGGTTCCAGCAGACCATTATTTTCTCCAGGAAACTTTATTCTATTCTCACTTCTCTTAATTTCCTTGTTTCCTTCTTTTCTTTTGGGAGGGGGGTTCATTAATTTAAGCCCGCAGGAGATCGTAAACAAAACCCCATCGCAGCCACGGTTGGTGGGAACGGTGTCAGTGTGCGCTACCCTGATTGTCCAAATATGAAAACACGCCACTAAGCAAGAAAGGAATAACGTTTTAATTTGGTCATTTTAATTTCACAAAAACTAAACTTCTGTTTTATGATCTTTCACCAAAAGACATGTCTTTCATCTTTTTGCCATTTTCAGCATCAATCATTTGTGTGATTGAGAAGGGAACTCACTGGAACAGCAGAAGAAGGTAGCGAAGACTGGTCAGCAGGTGGTGGAACTGGCGCAAACGGTCCAGCGTTCTGAATTCCAGATGATAACCACGGTTGTGCGGGTGGTGCAGGAGCTGACATGTGGGGTGCAGGTTGATACTGAGAAACATTTGAGAGTTTAAACGATCAAAGGTCACCAAAAAGCGTACATTTTAATGTACAAAACTTGTAAATTGTTCCACAAATATCATGCAACTCAAAGGCTGTTACTCAAAAGAGAAACACATCTAAATATCATACATTATATCCTGAAGAAAAAGGAATTCCCATGCCACCTCCACCAGATGGATGATTGCCGTACGGGGGTGGAGGATGCTGGTTTTGCTGTGGAGCCGACGTCATAGGCCTGTTTTGCTGCACATATTGCATAGGCATAGCTTGTGACGGCATCCCATGCCTAGGAGGCATCTGCTGCATAGGTTGGGAATACTGCATAGATTGATTTGGATGCATATGCTGATTATGACCTACTGGAGGATACTGCTGTGAAGATCCAGGTAAAAACGGCTGCCCTTGCTGACCAGGCACCGCAGGTCGAAACTGCAATGGTAATTTCATGTCAGCAATAATACTAGCATTTCAAACATAATATAGTTTGTATATACTAACACAATACCTGTGATACAGGAGGGCCATAATTTTGAGGAGTGCCCATTAGAACGACCGCAGGTGGCCGAAGCTGCTTAAAATAACAAGTCCAAGATTAAAATTTGACAAAAACAGCACCACTAAATAGAGAAGTTATATGCATGAGATGAACAGAAATACTTGCTATAATTGTGAAACAAACGCAAGTGTTTGACTTAAACTTGGAAAGTTCACTTCACCTCAAACGATCGAACAAACAATCTTTATAATCCTAGCTAAGGCCATTTTTCTACGGATGTGGCAACTAAAACCAGTAAAAAAAATGAATCAAGGAACACACAAGTAACCGAGGAATCATATTCTACTCCAAACAACAGATATTATTCTCCACATGTATATACCTATGTAGCGGACGTCCGGACGAGGAGAAATACTTGCTATAATTCCGAAATAAACGCAAGTGTATGACTTAAACTTGGTAAGTTCACCTCAAACGACCGAACAAACAATCTTTATAATCCTAGATAAGGCCTTTTTTCCAGGAATGTGGCAATAAAACTAGTAGAAAACAAGAAAAACGAATCAGTAAACACAAGTATCCGGAAATTCAATTTTTTCTCAAACCAACAGATTTTCTCCACATGTATACACCTATGTAGCGGACGACTGCAGATTACTAGTCATATGTCCACATAAACAGGTTCCTTGACCCCGCTGCACAACTGAGGAACCTAACCAAGCACCAATCAATCGACTAACTACATAATCGATTATTCAAACAAAATGCCGGTACGAACAACTCAATCACTAACTTCTTCATTTTTCTACGGATGTGGGGCCTAAAACTAGTAGAAAACAAGAAAAATGAATAAGGAAACACGCAGGAACTTGGAAAGTCATCTTTCTACTCCAAAAAACAGATTCTATTTCCCACATGTATATACTTATGCAAATTACTAGTCATTCGTCCACATAAACAGGTTCCAGGTTTCTCAACCCGCTCCATTAGTCACAAACCTAAACAACCTCCAACTAATTGACTAACCAGATAATTAATCCACACAATCAAAAATGTTGGTACGAACAACTCAATCCCTCCAAACTTCTTACTTTTAACTTATCGACTAATTCAACACTCACATTACGATCAAATCTTTCCACTCCAACAACATATTTTTATTTTTCCACGCGTATATAGCTAAGCAGCGGACGACTGCGGATTACCAATCATTTGTCCACATAAATAATTGAACAAGTTCCTCGACCCGCTTCACGAGTCTACCAAGGCAAACCCTTTATCTAAGAAACATGACACTATGTAACTTTATTGCTTCTTCAAGCTTTTTCTTTATTTAATCGAACCTAACCAACCTCCAATTAATCGATTAATTAGACAAGCACAAAGTATTAGAAAAAAAAGGTCTACTTTTATCATAAAAATAGACCAACTGTTTACTAGGTGAATTTTCTTAGGCTCCCTACAAGCCCAAATCAGTTACAGATTTATATGCCGTCATTTGGCAGCATGGCTTGGTCTAATTTTATAACAAAAGTAGACGGTCTCTGCTAAACAAGTAATCGACACAATCAAAATGTCGGTACAAACAACTCAATCCAATAGACAGCTAATTAAATTAACAATCACCTCAATTCAATAGACAGCTAATTAAAATCAGTAACAAGAATTCATTCAATCAATTGCAGAGCAAACCCTAACTAAATAAATTACGAAAACAAATTAATTTGAAGAGAGAGAAAAAAGAACGGACCCAAAGAGCGGTTAATTGAAAAAAGACCGGAAAAAAAAAGACGGGGGATTTTCCGGTCGGGTTGCTTTTTGAGGGTTTTAAGGAGGGGAGGGGACTGGGGGACAGGGAACTCAGTTGGAGATTAGTGTTGTTACTAGTAGTACTAGTTTCAAGCTCTTGGAGTTTAATTTGCCAATTATAATTCTTTTTTTTTTATTTATCGTTTTTTTTTTAATATATATAGGTAAGGAAGAATGATACGGAGTAAGACATTTTGAGTGTCTCACCCCGAGACAAAATTAATAGAGCTGGCAAAAGGTGACACAACCCCAAAACACGACACGAACCCGACATAAAGTTAGCGGGTTCAGGTTGAAGGTTTTGACCTTTTTTAATTACTTGGGTCGACACGAACCCGACACGAAACTTAATTGGGTCGGGTTATGGTTGGGGAGCGGAACATGAAGACGACACAACCATTTATCATATAAAAGGATTTTTGAAGTATGTCAATTATGGTCTAGTCGAATACTTTACTTTCTTAATACATGAAAAATTATGCGTATATGAAAGCAAAATAGAATATTATAACAAAAAAATTTGACTTCGCTCTAAAATTGCCTAAAAAGTGGCACAACCCGACGACCCGACACGAACCTCACACGAAATAAACGGGTTAGGGTCAAGGCTTTCAACCCATTTAAACAATTGGGTCGACACAAACCCGACACGAAAGTTAAATGGGTCGGGTTAGGGTTGAGGGTTTTATGACCCATTTAAACTTGACACAACATGAACTCGACACGACACGACCCGTTTGCCAGCTTACTTATGTTGATAGGAAACTAGTGTTTGACCCCGACGATGTTCGAGTTATGTGAAATTTTGTTTCGTTATTTTTTTATAATAATTTTGCAATCATTACACTATGTAAGAAAAAGTATGATATTAGTTTATTTTTCATCATAAAACATTGACCTTTTTTCAATGTAAATGATTAAATCTGTGAGAAGATTAAGATATTATTAAGGTTATTAGTAATATAATAGTTATCCTGTGAGTTAAATTAATATATATTTTATCATTATGAACAGTATTAATGACATATGCATGATGACATGGTGCAATGTCGTAACATGATTACTTGGCGCAATATCGTGGCAATAACGTCTTTTAAGATAGATAGATAGATAGATAGATGCTATCAAACTCGTGTGAAAGGAAAAATCCCATACGATGTTGTGCATATTAAAGTTAGGAAAAGTGAGGCAAACCAACCTTATGGGGGTCGAATCCTCGGGGTTTAGCAAGCTAAACATCATATTGGTCCTCAAAGTTCAACACTTAAATCAATATCAAATAACATTAATAAACAGCGAAAGTCTTTAAAACATAGCAAAGTATCTTTAAGTCCAAAAACCACAAACTTTTACAAAGTCTAAACCAAACGATAAACAAAGTTCTTTTAAAATCCAACTCAAAAGGAAGTAAAACATATAGTTTTTGGCACAAAGGCCATAACAAAATAGCTTAATTCAAAGGAGTCCCCATATGCCCTTCATATGCAAGCAATCATCAAACATGATCTCTACCTGCAGTTGTACTCCAAAATCATTACGAAGTACATGTTACAAAGGGGGAACGTCCCAAAACAACAAATGTCAGAATGCAAGTTGAGTAAGCAAATAAACTTAAACACAGTTCATGCATACATCATAAGATAATCAGTTCCATCATAATTCAAACATGAGAATGAATAAATTACAACAACCACCATGACACACTTCAATCACCATCACGGTACATTTCACATATGTGTAGATTCTTACCCCTAGACACCTACTATAGTTAACATATGATATCTAATAACTTAAGTGATCACCTCCCTTCAGAATGGTCGTGAGCACCGTTTCCGGGGACTACTGTATAGACCGGAAAGACCGGCAACCTCTCCTATCATTAAATGTTACTTTAGAGGAAACCATGAAATACAAACACATAAGTCCACATGAAATCATAAGATCACATAATCATAATTCAATAAAGCATTAACAACATACATGCTTATTATCGTAATCAAGAGTCACTTAAACACACACAAGGGTATTTAGGAATATTCACTTACCTTTCAAAGGTGAATAGTTTTTGGGATTTACTAATCAAGGAAATGCTTCGACAAAATATGAAATTACAAACGTTCAAACAAATAACTTTAATACTCTAAAGTTATCATTCTAAATTGATCAACCACTTTCGATAAATGTAAATAGGATTATAGACTTACTAAAACAACTTTAGTCTCATAAAATCAACTCTTTGACTTTTCAACCCCAAAGTCAACCCAGGACAAACTTACTCCAAATAACAAACAATTAACCCAATCATCCATGGGTTAACTAACTTAACCATAAATCAACTAACTTAACAAATCAACTAACAAAACAACACAAACAACATCAAACTAGTAGAAAATTGCTAAAAGGTGGCGGTTGTAAAGTACAATAGATGGCGGTTCTTGGAAGCCTTTGATGTGCAGGTCGCCCAAAGTAGGTCTACTGTAGGAGGCGGCTTTAGAACCGCCACCTAAAGTATGTCTACTTCGATCAGGAGGTGGTTGTAGACACCTTTTCAGGGGTAAGGCCAGAAATATTTTCAGTTGTTAAGTCACGAATAGTTTTTCAATAATCTTTGATAACATTATAACGGTCTGCTATCGAGCAAAATCTATCAAAGTGACTGAAAGGCTACGATTATTATTATTAAGTGTGAGATTATTTTTGTAAGTATAGTAAAAGGTTGGATTATTGTCATCAATTTTCCCTATTATATTATATTCAACTTATTCCCACTTATCTTATCTTATCTTATCTTATCTGAATTATTCTTAATTTTTCTGATTGTTTCAGTACTTTTTTTTTTTTTTACTTATTTTTCTGAACTCTACTAATTTTAACTTATCTACTCCGATTCATGTTGTTTTGATAGTTGAACTTTACTTATTTTTCTAAACTTCACTTATTTTTTCTTTTTTTTTTCCAAATGTTTTCTTATTTCTCTTGAACTTATCTTATTTTAACTTAAAATAAGTAAAAATGAAATGAAGAAAACCGACCCTAAGCTTATACAAATCGCCAATTCACGTCAGAATTGAATACAAGTTTCCTAAAAAAAAAATAAAAATGAATACGAGTACAGTACTACTACTGCTCATAAGCCTTCTAATAGGAGAAATGTTTTGTCAATAGGAGCTATTGGACGGGTCCACCCAATCGCACACTAGATGACAAAATAGTTGACTACTGCTATACACTTGACCATACAAAGATACGTATAATATACACACATATTGTACTTCCAAACCCAAATACCCAGCCCCATATGTCACCCTCTTCCCCAACAGTCCAACAAGCCCCATTCCTCCAACCACCACCCCACCACAGCCACCCCACAAGACCACAACCCCATCTACCAAAACCCAACACCGCAACTAGGGCCACCATAGCCAGCCATCGACTGCCGCCTCAACTTAACACTCGCCGGCGAGAAAGATGAATCCCCACGATGCCTTAAGGTTGATAAACTCCGACGGGTTAACTCATCCCTTCTTTACACTCGGAGGTGTTAGGGTGGTCGTTTGTCCGGCGTCCGGCGGCGAAGCCGACAAAGTAATGACGGAGTCGATGGTCGTTGATGCCGGCGAAGAATAGTATGTGAGTCCGGTGGTCGGCGGTGGTCAGCGGTTGTTGTTGGTTGGCGTTGGTGGTTGATTGGGGGAAGGGGGAGTGGATGACGATGGGAGAAAGGAAGAAGATGAGGGAGTCAGGGTGACAGGGTACTTCGTGTATTATTGTTTTTTTTTTTTGAAACATCGTGTATTATTGTTGGTACAAATACAAGCTCTTTTTTGTCTTTTAGTGCGATTGGCCAATAGGAGCTATTCCTTCCAATAGTATACTCCAGTAGGCGTAAAGGAGTCTTTTTTTTTTTTTTTTTCTTTTTTGGCAATGGGCCTATAGCGATATTGGAGTATATTTGTGCTAAGTGGGCTATCTTGTAACTTTAGGGTTTAAGCACACCTCCCCTCTCCCTAAGGACCCTAACCATTCTACTCTCTCCAACCCTTCTATATAACACTCCGCCGTCCCTCCTCTCAAATCCTCAAACCATCCTCTTTCTTTTGCATTTTCTTCACTTTTTCTGGTTCCAAAAAAAATGTGATTTTGTGTAAATATTTTGGGGTGAAAAATAGCGATGATTATAAACAATTCCTCGTACTGAATTGCTAAAAGCATGACAGACTCCTATACACCCATAGAATATGAGCTTTTCATCCCCATTAACAAATATCAAATCTTTTTTTTTTCCTGGGTTTAATCTTCTGTTTAATCTACCAAGTTATTTATCCATGATTTAATGTGTTGTTTTAATGAATGTTGCATGGTTTTGGTTTTTGTTGGAAATGGGGTTTTGTAGCGATGATTATAATGAAATTACTATAACTCTGAATGCTTCTTTTTGAGGCTTGATAGACTCCTTCAATAGCTGGATAGTATATGAGCTACCAGCCCCTTTTCCAATCCTAAACATATTTTCTTTGAAATCTGGAAAATATTGATTGGTTATATTTTCTTATTTTTGTTATTTGTTCATTCAATCTAAATTTAAAGATTCTGTAATCTGGCTAATGACTAAATTTACGTAATTTGATTGGACATGTTTATAGGTGTAATTTTGATATTAGGTTGTGAATTGCTAAGTGATGTGGTTAAGATTAATGGAGGTGGCCATTATTATTGCGTGGCATTGACTCATTTGATGTTCATGCTTAGGCACTCCGAAAAGTGATAATATACGTGGTGTTTAAAGCCCTGATTTGTACGTGTAGATTTTGGGTTACGCACACCTCAACATGATAATAAGTGTTTGTACTAAAAACATGGTATGTGAATTGCAGTACTAAGTTGCTCCTCTGATATTTGTCAATCTTTTATAACAAGACCAGCTTCTTGACATGCGTATTTGATGCGGTGCCGAGTACTAGCAGTTTGATCATTGGCTAATTGGTTTACTCCTAATCTTTGGATTAAAAGGTCAAACATTAAGCATTTGAGAAATGTGTTTGGGGTTGGACTTTGGACACTGCTTTTGCAGTATTTGGGGAGTTAATGGCAATCAAAGTTGAACAATAAAATTGTTGGATGGGTTGATACTGAGTATCGTTTATAGGAGTACTAGACTTCTGTAGAAGTTGCTTAAGTGATTGACGGTGAAATCTTTTGAGTCTATTCGCCTGAATTAGTTCGAACAAAAATGGAAGTAACTGACGTAGAATGATTTGCCCATAAGTTCGAGGTTGGTGACTATGCTAAGTTATGGGCCTTGATGAATTCCCCTTTACAAAAGATGAGAAGACCAGTAAAAGATCGTTTCCTAACGCCAAGCCATATGGTATGCTATGTCTATGTTCATGTACCAAAACGTAAAATCACTCGATGTTTGCTCTTAACGGAGACAGGTGATGATTCATGAGTTCAGTCCAAGGCTCCAAGCTATAATTGTCCAACAGGGGTAGTTTAACACTTTCAAGTTCCCTGAAAATTTTGGAGTTCCAAACTCCATTTCAAGCTATGTTGTTTGTTTGGTCTCACTACTTTAGTACTAGATAGTTTTTCCTTGAAAGAAAAAAAATTAGTACTCGGATTGATACACTTTTGCTGACAGAAAAGGTTGGATTTTTTTTCTTTTTATTTTTTGAGGTAGGTAAGGAGGATCTTTATTGGGCCAGACCCATTTCGGGTTGATCCAGTATATATGGCCGGACCTATCTCGGATTGACCCAATTAACACTTTTCAATTGTGATAACTCGCATAAAAGGGTAGTCTCTCTTATTATCTATTCTCATTTACCTCATTTTCTTAGTGGTTGTTTGGAATTGAATTTCTATAGGAATTCATACTTCCCTAAAATTTAATTCTCTTATGAAATTCATGGGATTTGGCCCTAAAGTGTTTGGTTAACATGTAGGAATCTACAAATCCCATGATTTTTTAGGGCCATATTAGTAATTTTGTTATATTAAGTATGTGGGAATTGTGAATAACCAATGACGGAGTAGGTTGTCCAATTCCCACATCTTGTGGGAATTTCTAATTCATATGGAATTTGCAATTTCTCCATTTTACCAAATAAATGTCAACCAAACAACCTTCCAAAGTTGCAAATCATGAGATTTTTCAATTCCTACATAATATCCTGTCAACCAAACAACCACTTAGTTTACATTCCAAACACCAAATAGCGAAAACTCAATGGGACCGACAAAATACTATTTAATTACCAGCGTAACTCTTGGTAATATTTGTATTTCTTGTCTGGTTTATGATTGATTCCTCTGTGCTTCGCGTTTATGGTTATGGCTGCCTACAAATAGTGGCTTTTTGCTCTATTTATGTATTCAAGTATGAAAATGTGGTTTTTTTTATTCCGCCTTTCATATTTATCTAGTTACAATTTATGCAAATTGTCACCTCTTAGAGGTTTTAATCGATTTTACATCTGGAATTGCTAGCGCGTAACTAAATTCTTTTTAGCGTAATTATGCAGGCCTTCCAGTTTGTGATCTTTGTCGAGTTCTTTAGACTTCGACTTCTCAGGACTAATACATGTATCTGCCTGACTTTCTTTTAATTATTTAGTATGCATTGGTCTCACTAAGACAAAATTAATGCCAGTAAAAGTATATGCATGAGGTATAATTGATTTTATATTACCAGAAACTGTATGGAATAACAGCTGGTGAGGAGGCACAACACATATGCATCAAATTTGACCTTAAATCTGAATACTTAATTCGGATTTGGATCCTGTATAGTTTATTCTCATAGAGTTGGTAGAGTTTACCATAATTAGTATCATGAGAAGTGAGATGCATGACTAAAACACTTAAAGGGAGAAAGTGTAAATTAAATTAGTACTATTTTAGGGAAACTTTACACTATAAAGTTGTTTTTCAACTCAAAAGGATCCCAACGTGTTTACTGCATGCTTTATCCTCACGTTTATCATCACTTGGTAACAAGCCAAATCTTTTCTTGCTGACTGGACTGCAAACGTAGCCTTAAAAATACACTTGAGCTACTGGAATTGCATACCTAACCGACCTGTTCTGGTTGAAGGTAAGCAATAATCGCTTTTTAGGGGCCAATTAAGGATTCTCTCTACATAAGCTTCGGCTATACTACTTTGAAATATCCAACAACATGATCTTTAGTTGGCTTTCTCAGGGAACTTTTCGCAGTTGTTTATTCTCTAACCGAGTGACTTATAACCTTTTCCAAGGCCAAATTCCACCAGAACTATGCGAACTCAACCTAAGTTGTTAAGACCTATCTTAGACCAACTTAAGTGGACCAATACATGCATGCTTCAAGTGACCTCCAATTGGTCTTCACTAGAATAAATGTTACTCAATAATCATCTAACCCTTAATCTATGGGATATTCAATTTGACTTGGAGTGGAATATGCCTTACTCAACATTTTATGTAGCGAAACCCGTAGAGAGAGAATCTAGTGAGAGAAAGTAAACCCTAAATTAAAAAACAAGTGAGCTCACTAGGAGGCTCGCCGGCGGCTCTTCCTGCCACCATCTCTAGCTATCGCCGGCGAGCCCCCCCCGTCCACACTTAATAACCCCCCTCCCCCCAAACCCCAAACTCCCCAACACTCACAAGGCCCATTTTCGCCAGTTACGGTCAACTAATTTCCGTTCACCCTCGCCGGTCTTTTGTTTCCTCAGTTGCCGTCTGCACCGCCAGTTGAGGACGGGTCATCTCCGATCATAATCGCTGGTGTCTCTCTTTTTTTTAGTTTTGATCCGTTCTTCCTCTGTTGGTGTTCTGTTTGTTATTCTACTGTCTTGTTTAGCTTCATTGTCTTTGTTGTGCGTTGTCTTCGGCCTGATTGCAGACTCTCTCACCCATTTCAATTTCCCCCAACTTCCCCCATCACATCTGTCCCGTGTTCGTTTTCTTTGAAGGTCTTGGCAGGGGTTTAATATGAGAATGGAGCAGTTTCTTTGGTGATGTGGTCTTGTGAGAATTCCGTTCTCTGGTATTAGTTGGGTTAGTGTGGGTGCTTGTTGGTTAATATTTCATTCTGTTAGTTTTTTCTTGGTTCAGATCGTTTGTTCTTCCTTATCTAAGTAGTGAGCTTTTATGATGTCTTTGGATTACCTTGTTTTGTGGTCTAATGTTTCTTTGTCATATAAGAAACTTGTGGTGGCTCTAGTTAGTACCCATTCTAGTGATGATGACGATGTTGAGTTGGTTAAGTGGATGAAGTCCCTTTCGACACCACTTATCACAACCATTAAAGATATGAAGGATTGGGGTAATGGTCTCTTTAAGCAAGACCAATTTGAGGAGGCTTTGATGTACTATGACAAAGCTATTAAGCTTTTTTGCAAGACCAAACCCTTTAATTTAGAAGAGGAATCTACTCTTAGTGAGCTTGCCTTTTCTTTGAATCTGAATCTAGCGGCGTGTGCCATCAAATTAGGGAAATTTGTTGAGACTGAGGTGCTTTGTTCCCTTGTTCTTCACTTCAAGCCCAAAAACACTAAGGCTTTATTCCGTAAAGTTTTAGCTTTTAAGAGTTTGAATGATGTTGTAAAGGCAAAGGCTGATCTTGCTAATGCCTTGTCTTTAGACCCTAATAATAAGGATGTTATTAAGGAGATGAATAGTCTTGTGGTGTTGGATTCCCATGGATTTGAAGAGGATGGAGTTGCGTCAGTTGTTATAATTGGTGAGCAGCTTTCAGAAATGAATGTATTGGTTAATAGTGAAGTGAACCATGTAAGTGAGAATGTTAGCTCGTCGGTTGGATCTTGCCTACGGTTTGAGGACAAAAAGAGGTCTAGAAATGATCTTGCTGAGATTGATTTAGTGTTTCCTATTGAGGGGGAGTTTTTCTCGGTCAAGGAGGTTTTCCTTGGGAGTTTTAGAGATCTTTTTCATGGTTCCTTCATAAAGACTAATGGAGGGAAAAAGATCAAGAGGGTTTATGAAGAGACAGAGGTCTTATGGGGTGCGACCTTGGTGGTAGATTCGCTGGCTACTGATTTAGAGGTTGAACTTCCAATTGGGTTGGATAATGAAGGTGAGGATAAGATGGAAGATGAGGTTCTTGAGACGATGGAAAGTGAAGACGGTAATGTATCAAGGAGCAATGAGGAAAAGAGCGAAGCCAATCATGTGAAAAGGATTTTAGAGTTCAAGAGTAGGAGAAGTCTAAACTCTCCATTGAAGATCAGTGACTCTTCATATCTTCTTCTGGTTGAGGGAAAAAAATTGAGCTTTAATCAACGTGGTCAAGCCTCGTATATGACTATTCGCATGACACCGTCGTCGGTGGAATCACCAGATAAGTGTGAAGATTCCATGAGCAGTGGTCAAACAATTGCTGAAAATATCTTAGAAGATAATGGGAAGATTCCTATCATGGCAATGAATACAACCAATAATTGTGACCCGGTTTCAATTAATAAAGGTTTGAGTAACATTTGGCAAGGTAGTGTTGACACTCCTTCTGCAAAGCCATCAACTTTTACTCATGTGCAGCAACATAATCCTCACACCATCTTCAATCCGAGAGCGATCCCTTTTACTTCACCTTCCTCAGTAGGCAGAGTTAGTCCCTTCAGACACAAGATGCAATCTTCTCGGAGCCGCAGTTAGATGGGGGTTTTTGAGGAACGAACTTCTCTTAGCTATCTTTTAAAGTCTCGTAAGAGACAACTCAAAGTTCCACGTTTTTCTAACCTGTGTCTGTGTTGCAGGTTTAGTTTATCTTGTAATACAATTTTGGCTGAGGGAACTTCGACTCTCATATCCTCATCTAATCAGCGTTCCAGGTTCCGACACCGTACACGGATTCGTCAACGACACGTACAAGACTCATCCTTCTTGCTCTTT
>CAAKMY010095494.1:0-24974 GCA_901111285.1 Corrigiola litoralis | reverse complement strand
TAGATACCGGTCTATTACCTGGTCTCTACATTGTTTGTAGTGTAAACGTGAGTTAGGAAGTCAGGGAGTGTTTTGGTTTGCAAAAAGTTATCCTTTTCATATAATCTCTTAACACTATATTAACCCCCCCTCTATAGTGTCATCTGGTACGTTCAGAACAAGTCGGTTTTTGTTTCAGGTTTCGGATGAGATAAAGAAATAAATAAGTTGAAGATTCGGGAAGACATGGGTCGCTCCAGTAGTCACTCAAGTGGTTGGTCGAGTGGGCCGTCGAGCAAAAGGAGGCAGGAGACGAGAAGTAGTTCCGCTCGAGTCGAGCAAAACTCACTCGAGTCGAGCAAGAAAACTCGCTTGGGTCGAGTCGTACTCGTTCGAGTCGAGCGTGGTCTCCGAGATCCGTTTTGCAGCGTTTTGTTCTTTAAGCTTCGTTTGTTAGTGTTTGGGATATTTGGAATATCTCCACATTCCTAATATCTCTTAGATTCCTTATTATACTGTGATTGCACTAGTTGGGTTTAATATATAAACAACCCAGGTGCCTTTCATACCATAAGAGAAATCTGTAGAGAAAAAGTTTAGTTAGAGGTTTTTCTCATAATTCTCATATGAGCCTAAAAGTCTGGTTTGTACTTTGTACTAATGTTCTCCTCAATAGTAAAATTCAGGTTCCTCTGTTCTGGTGGATGTAGCTATCACATCGATAGTGAACCACGTTAAATCTGTTGTCTTTCTTATTATTTTCTGTTTATATTGCATTAATCACTACGCTTCCGCACAACAATTGGCATCAAGAGCTTTGTTCTAATCCAGGGAAAAGTCAGTTATTCTGTTGATAAAGTTTTAATTTTTGGGTATAATGTCTGGTGTGAATTTTAAGATCGACAAGTTCACGAGGAGAAGTAATTTTGGGCTATGGCAGTTCAAGATGCGGGCACTGCTGAAACAACAGGGCCTCTAGGCGCCACTTGCAAGGAGAAGGCTGAGCCAACGGCTGCTCCTACTACGAAGCAAGTAGCGGATCTGGCGATTTTGGAAGAGAAGGCTCATTCAACAATCGTACTCTGTTTGGCCGATGATGTTATCACGTAGGTGGCTGATGAGACTGCTGCACTGGGTTTGTGGTCAAAATTGGAATCTTTGTATATGACAAAGTCTTTAACTAGTAACTTGTTATTGAAACAACGTCTGTTCAGTCTCCGTATGAAGGAAGGTATGTCTCTTCAGGATCATATGGATCATTTCAATTCAATTTTGCTTGAGCTGAGAAACCTAGAAGTTAAAATTGAAGACGAGGATGCCGCCCTTATTCTGTTAGTTTCGTTGCCACTTTCGTATGTGAATTTTGTTGAGTCGTTTATGGTAGGAAGAGACAGTGTAACTCTATAGGATGTTAGGTCAGCACTTCACACTAGAGAACTGCGCCATAAGGCGTCTGCTGAACACAGTAATAACAGTTTTGGGCTTGTAGCACAATCTGGGAAGAACAGGAAAGGCAAGAAGTCTAGGAGTTCCCGTTCTGACATCTGTAATAACTGTAAAGAACCTGGTCATTGGAAGTGGGAGTGTCCTAAAAGGAAAGCCAATGCTACTTTTGCACAAAGTAAACTTGTTGACAACTCTGAAGATGATTTGTCCCTGGTAGTTCATTCTATTCAATGTTTGGATAGGTGGATTTTGGATTCGGGGTGGAAATACCACATGTGTCCAAGTAGAGATTTGTTTGAATCTTATCAGGCTTGCATTGGTAGCGTTACTATTGGTGATGGTTCTATCTGCGAGGTTGTAGGAGTCGGGTTTGTACAGATAGAGGCACATGATGGTGTTGTCCGTGTCTTAGAGGGTGTTAGGCATGTCCCGCAGCTGAAAAGCAATCTATTTTCACTTGGGATGCTAGCCAGTGATGGATATAGTTTCCATGGTGATGGTGGGATTTTGTGTGTAGAGAAGGGTTGATATGTGGTCTGGAAGGGTGCTAGGGAGGGATCGATGTTTTTTCTCCTAGGCACGTCGTTGACCTCTGGTGCTGCTGTGTGTAGTCGTCCTTCGGGTTTGAAGGCTAAGTTGGGGGAGCTCAGACTTAGTCGTTTGGATGATATGAAGCACGTTCAGTTTGGTTCATGTGATTATGAGTCATATTTGTCTGAGTTTGTTTATTTTCAGCTGGGTGATGGGAGAATCAACGGTAAGGTGGAGCATAATTCCTTGCAGGTTGATTTCGGGGGTCATTGAGGAGAACTACCAGCATCTGTTGTTGCGTCTTAGTGAGGCGGTTCTCGCCTCGTGAAGGGGGCATTCTGAGCTCTAGGTGGAGCTATCGGTTGCCTTGAAAGAGGCATTATAGACTCGATGTTCGAGTCATCTGGGTCTTTACTTGAAGTCATTTGTCTGTGCTTGCTGTAAGCTTATATGGTCGTGTATTGCAATACTGGTTTT
Source organism: Corrigiola litoralis (assembly GCA_901111285.1). NCBI lineage: Eukaryota > Viridiplantae > Streptophyta > Magnoliopsida > Caryophyllales > Caryophyllaceae > Corrigiola > Corrigiola litoralis. Next base: position 22,541 of record CAAKMY010095494.1, on the reverse strand, counting down.
GGGACTTAGTAAAGAAATCTGAGTATGGCGTCTGTGTTCGATGTTCGAACAAGTCTGTCTGTTTTGGCCATGCTTCGGGGAGGATATTTTGGTCTTATGCGCTTCACTCTGGTACACTTTTGGTTTTGGGTAGTATCTCATACATATGCTCGTCTGCATTTCCAAGTATGATTATGCGTTTAGTGTACACGTGATATTTCTGTAGCTATGTGAAGATGTTCGAGTCAAGATGGAGAATTGTTGATATGTGACTTCGAACAAGTCGGTTTTGGTTTCGGGTTTCGGATGAGATAAAGAAACAAAGAAGTTGAAGATTCGGGAAGACATGGGTCGCTCGAGTGGTTGGTCGAGTGGGGCGTTGAGCAAAAGGAGGCAGGAGACGAGAAGCGGTTTCGCTCGAGTCGAGCGAAACTCGCTTAAGTCGAGTTGTACTCGCTCGAGTCGAGCGAGGTCTCCGAGATCCGCTTTGCAACGTTTTGTTCTTCAAGTTTTGTTTGTTAGTGTTTGGGATATTTGGAATATCTTCACATTCCTAATATCTCTTAGTTTCCTTATTGTATTGTGATTGCACTAGTTGGGTTTAACATATATACACCCTAGGTGCCTTTCATACCATAAGAGAAATCAGTAGAGAAAAAGTCTAGGTTAGAGGTTTTTCTCATCAGTTCTCATCTGAGCGTAAAAGTCAGGTTTGTACTTTGTACTTCTGTTCTCTTCAATAGTAAAATCTGGGTTCCTATGTTATGCTAGATGTAGCTATCATGTCGATAGTAAACCACGTTAAATTTGTTGTCTTTCTTATTATTTTCTGTTTATATTACATTAATCACTACGCTTCCGCACAACACCAACGATAGATGTAAACGCGACACTTAAGCGCATGACTCAATACTTAAAACTTTTTTTTAAGCGCATGACCCTAAACCAGCACACTCTCAAGCACACACCGCAACACAATAGCCCACAACAAGCGCACCCCCAAACTCCTTTTATGCGCATAGGTACAACACCCAACAACAGCAGCAACAAAACCCCAAAAAACCTTAAACCCACATCATAACATCATCATATACCATGCCCTAATCCAAAACACATCATAATAATATACAAACTCTTAAACACATCACTTTTCCCATTGTGCGAGCAAATAGTTTTAGACAACATCTCAATGTGAGTAAAGTGAAATAAATTGGATGCAAAGCATTTAAAGTTTCACACAATGCAATGCACATATAATACACACAACATAGTTAATACATGTACAATATTCTATCGGGTGCTTTCTACCCAGAAAGATTCGTCTGAATCGACTATAGATAAAATTAGTCACCTTAGTCGAATAAATGAGGGTGTTTTGCCTTCATGGAGGCTTCAATTTCCCTAGTCGGTTCTTCATCATTATTCATATCCCGTTGCACCTTGACAAGCTTGTTTCACCTCTTCTGGTTTTGCGCACCTTAGAATCCAGGATTGCTACAGGTGGCTCCTCAAAAGTCATAGTCTCATCAAGCTCGATAGTCTTAGGGTCCAAGACACGAGACATATATATCACTATTATAACTTCAGATTTGTGATACACATTATGGACTTTCTCCAAGTTAGCGGGTAAATCTAGTCTATAGGCTACTTCGCTGATTATCTCCAAGATCTCATAAGGACCAATGAATTTTGGAGTAACGTTTTCTAGCGTAGTCATACCAACATAACAGACTTCTACACTTCTTTCCATAAAGAGATTTAAGTAGGGCATTTGTATAGAAGCTTGGTAGCTATTGTTTTAAAAAAAAACTCAATCCAAATTATTCTCCAAACTACCTTGAAACTGCAAAATGCAAGCTCGCAACATATCCTCCAAGATCAGGTTTGTTCTCTTTGTTTGATCGTCAATCATATGATGAAACGTTGTACTCATCTTCAATTATGTACCTAGAGCTCTTTGCAACTTCTTCCAGAATCTCGAGGCAAACCTCGAATCTCGATCTGACACAATAGTGTTTGAAACTTCACGCAGTCTCAACACTTGGTGCACATAAGAACTAGCTAGTTGTAGCTTTGACCAGGTATCCTTCATTGGTATGAAATGGGCCGACTTGGTCAAGCTGTCAAGTATCACCCAAATCATATTATTACCTTTATGAAATCTAGGTAACCCAACTATAAAGTCCATAGATATCGAGCTTTATTTTCACTATGTCACTTCGATCTAGTGGCTTTGATTTTCCTTGCGGTGCTCACTCTTCACCTTTTGGCACACTAGGCATCGTGACACATATTATGTAACTTGAGCTTCCATACCACACCACCAGAATCTGCCTCAGATCTCGATACATCCTATCAACCCTTGGTATTTAAATCTAGCAAATGATTATAAAACCTCAAAATGGTCAAAAATGGTGTTCAACTACCGCACTAACTATTAGTCAATGATAGTATTAGTTACTTGTGTAACCTTTATCATTTGTATATCTTGGTTATCTTATGGATCCTTGATCAACTCATGTATCTAATCTCTTAGTATATCACATTTATCTACTACTAGTTTTGTATTTACATTAGATTACATCTCTTAGTCTCTAGCTTGTACATATAGCCATCGTTTGATTAATAATATTTGAACCTCACAATTCATCTTATGAGCTCCCTATGTCTCCACATGGTATCAGGGCATTAGATCCTCTCTCCCTCTCGAAAATTTTCTCATCTCCTAAACACACTGACATTAATCCTCTTTACCTCATTCTTCTTCTTTTTAAAGAAATAAATTCTCTACCTCTCAAAATTTTCCTCTAAAACCACAAACTCACCAATATGATTTCACATCTTCTTTCGAACAATACCCACCACTTCCAATAAAGAATACTCCTCTCGATGTTATGCCCACCCCTCCCCCAAAGCTATTAAATATATTCTATGATGTCAAGCTCTAGGTGATGAATTTGATTCCATTATGACATCATCATATGTTATATTCTTTCTTCTCATCGTCTCAATTGCATATGTACATCACGTACAACTCTAATGGCTCCATCAAATACTACAAATCTCGTCTCCTTCAAATTTTACACATAGACTACTTTGGAATTTTGGAATAGGTCAAACCCCAAAAATTGTCCCTTTTTCAGTCCAATTTGCTTTCCCTCTTGTTTTGCAGATTATCCCTTTTCAGTCCAATTGAAGGAGAAGTCTTACATTTTTTGCTTCCTGCAGTCCAACCTCCCTTGTTGTCTCCGTATTTTTTCTCTCTCTCTGTTGCTTCAACATAAGTTAGAAACCTTATCTCCTGTCTCTCATTCCTAAGACTAGAATTTTGAGCCCATGTTTAAGACTTCGAGTGTCCAACATGTAAAACGTACATCCAAATCATGTGGTTTGAAAACTTCTATCATGCCTCTCTATATTCCTCCAACCTTTCGGCTCTTCTATATCTTCATCATTCTCCTATCAGCCGGTATTATTTCTATGAAATTTAACAGCCTCCTCCTTCTTCCCTTCTGAAATTTTTGATACGACTGTGAGACCCATATTTCCCTACCACATAAAATTTTTCCTAATGCAAAGCTCTCATTTGTTCTCTTAATATCATGGGTCCAATCCCAAACTTGTCTCTTCCTCTTCCCATATGAGATCTAGCAACTCATATATATTCTTCTTTTCAGCGCACCAACAAAAGGTTCTCTTCCTTCCTATTCACATTATCTATTCCATCGCCAGAAATTGCCACCGATGTAGGCTATTGCCACTGCTGTAGGCTTTTCTTCTCTTCCTCTCGTTCTACGTTTACTTCTAACGTCCTTGCTAACCCTTGCAAAACGTCTTCACATCTTCCACATTCTATTATATCAACATAACCATTCTTCAAAAAAAAAATAAAAAATATAAAGACTCCTTATATTGCATCCTCCTTGCCGCATTTAATCACCGACGGAACGCACAAGCGCCACCATCTCTATGAACAAGATTGGACTCGTTCTTCGGCCGTCCATCTTGTGGGGCATATTAGTCAATGATACTATTATTTACTTGTGTAACCTTTATCATTTGTATATCTTGGTTATTTTATGTATCCTTGATCGACTCATGTATCTAATCTCTTAGTGTATCATGTTTATCATACTACGAGTTATGTATTTACATTAGATTACATTTCTTAGTCTCTAGCTTGTATATATAACCATCGTTTGATTAATAATATTTGAGCTTCTCAATTCATCTTATGAGCTCCCCAATGTCTCCACACTAACAATTGTTTTGTTATTCCGCACCATCTAATCAAACTAACTGATTTGGAGGTACGCATGCTATGTGTGCGTTCCAACATATAGTTGACAATATAGTTGACAAGGTAGTGACTTATGTAGTTATTGAAAAGACAATTAAATCACCATAATGAAACTTTCATGCAATTTGGCAAATTGAGTATAAACAAACTTCCATCTATAAACAAATAATCAATCTAAATTCCAAGAATCATTAGCAAGAACTAGTACTAGTGTACTACACTACTACCCATAATCTTTAATTTTATCAGTGGGCCCCTCACCCCCACAAAAACACAAAAAAACCAACCCTAATCCACAAAACTAACTAATTATCCAAATCCTCTTTTTTTCCAAGTGAGACATATTATTATTTCCTTTAATAAACTCACTTTTTTCTCTCTCTCACAGATTTTTCCAACTTTTTGCTCCTTTTTCACGAGCTCTCCCTGAAAATGGTGAAAAAACACAAAAAAACATCACTAAAACTTAAAAAAGCTCAAAACTTGTCTTTGATTCACTCTCTCTTTAACAAAATCAATTAAAACCCATTTCCCCACTCTCTCTCCTCTTCTTGTCGGTGCATCAATCTTCAACTTTCATCCACTTTTCCAGATCTTCTCAACGATGTATTACACCCTTTTCTATGATGGGTATCTTTCGAAATGATCAATTTGGTTGTGTTTTTGACCTAGTGTTAGATTTAGGGAGGTGAGTATGGAGGATGTGTGGGTGGTGAAGCAAGGGTGGAAGTGGCTGCAGTCGCAGAAGCACGGGTTTTCGCAATGCCGAAATGGGGTTGGGTGGGTGAGGGAGAGGGTTGGGGTTGGGGTTGAGCGGCATTGGCCTATGGTGTGTAGAGGGTGCAGGGATTTGGGGTTGTTTGTGTTGTTGAGCTTGGTTTATTGGAAAGATTGTGTTTTTACCGGGTTTCGGTCGTTGTTCGGGTTGCAATCTGCGGCGTTGTTGGTTATTATGTGGAGTTGTTTCTTGAGCTTGACCTCCATTTCTTGCCTCTTTTATGTTTTGATTAGTATGGTAAGTTGTTAGTTATTGGTGCTTTTTATAGTAATTTTTGGTAATGTGCTTTTTGGGTTGGTATTGTAGCTCCATTTAATGTGCTAAATCCCAAAGAAAATTAAAAGAGTTTGTCTTATTAATGTGCTTTATTGAGTGGGTTTGTTATTGCAACTTTTTACATGTAGAATAGGAAAGAACAATCACTACTTGAAGACTAGATTTTGTTTGTGATTCTTGTTAGTGTGCTTTTTGGGTTGGTAATGTTTAATGTGCTAATTTCCAAAAAATGATTTGTCTTATTAATGTGCTTCTGTAAGTGGGTTTGTTATTGTTCCTTTTTACATGTTGACTTGGAAAGAACAATGACTTCTTGAAGACTAGATTTTGCTTGTCAAGAATTCAGGAGAATTAGTTGTCATATATAGGAAATGTAGTTCTTATTAAGGATAGCAAAAGTGTAGAGTAGAATTTGGTAGCTTGTACTTGGTTGCGCTTATTCTTTCTCTAGGGAGTTGAATCAACTTTTAGGAGGTTGTTGACTGAAAACCTAATGTGGGATAGAGAAATATCCAGTTGCTTGACCCTTTTTCTTGGGTGGTCAAGGGATGTGTTTTTCAGTGATCCTTTAAGGAACCTAGGCTGCTTGGTATTCTCATTATGAGTTACATTCTAGGATGCTTCACTTAGAAAACTATACGATACCGGTATTTATACATGAAAGCAAAAAACAAGGGAGAAGTAATCGAAACGATGGAGAAAGGGGGGTTGTGATTGGAAAAGGCTAAATAAATTGGAGGGAACTTAGAGAGAGAGAGAGAGAGAGAAAATAATTTTGCAGAGAAATGAATTTTTTAGGGACCATTTTCGTTAAGGAAAATATATTACATTAACTTGTTGAGAAAAGGGCACATTATGCCAACAAACTGGTTTTGTTGTATATGAACCGGTTGTCCAACCACACTATGCTCACCGGAGATAATGTATGGTGTGTTTACCAAACGGTTTAGTGCTAATTAGGTGCTTCCCCACCAAAAAATAGAAAGAAGAATGGTTCCCCACGATTTTGACCTACTTTAAATATGGAATGAACGAAGATGGAGGAGTTTAGTATGGAGCGTAAATAATGTGTTAGTAGAGTAATGTCTTTGGGTTTAGAAAATTCTGGGCAATAATATCAATTATTGCAAGTTGGTCAGTAGAGCAATGTAAATAGCTGAAAGATTTTACTCTCATCCCCTTTTCATCTCTACATGGCTTCTTCTGATTACGTATATTTTATGTATTTGTACTAAATAGACTCATATTTATGTTTTCTTAAATATCTAATGCACTTAATATCTCCGTTATTTCAGGCAGCTGCTGGAGCTGCTGTTCAATACTTGGGCTACACTCCTGGACTTTTTATTGTAGGATTGTTTGCCATTTTAATCTTATGGATGTATGCTAACTTCTGGATTACGGGAACATTGTTCATTGTAGGAGGTAAAGGTTTCTTTTCTTCCCACTAGTTTTGGCTTGGAGAGAAGGATGGTTCTTCTCTTCTCTTTGTTTCCTTATCTGAATCATTAAACTTGTTTATTTCTTCTTTTTTGTGCTACTGTTTCTGAGTTTCTGCTTATACACGAACTTTATTATGTAAACAACACATGGTTAGACTTAAGAGATGTGCTTGTGTATTGATCAAGATGTTAACACGATAATAAACTAGTAAAATGGAAAACATCAACCTTTCCTTTTTACGCTACTGTTTCTGAGTTTTCTGCTTAAGAAGTCAATAACTCTATCTAACAAACAGATGGGTTTGTCGTATTGATATAGATTTTAAGATGATATTCCCTCCTCTTCACTATAAGGTTCCTATTGTTTTTGGAACCAAAGTTTAATGGAAACCAGTGTTACAGAATTCACTTGGCCCTCTACCGAATTCCGTTGCAAATCGAGCGAATGAAATTCGCAATTCGCTTTGGTGACCACCCTAATAATCTTTTCACACGTAAGGGCACCAAATTTTAGTCCCGAATATGTGTCATTATTGGAGGTGAATTATGTGATATTGATAAAACTATATAAAAAAAAGGAGGGAGTGGGTTGTGAGCGCCGCAAATAGTATGACAGATAAGGAGTTAAACTATAAAAAAGTGGTAGTGGGTTATAGATAAGGAGTTTTATGGCAATTATCGTAATCTAGAACGCATGAGGACAATCTTGTCCTTTTGTTTGAAAAAGAAAAGGAATAAAGTGAAGTGAGAACCTTATCGGTGCGGTGTCCTAAATGGAAATTGGAAACTGGTGACCTTATAGTGGAGGGGAGGGAGTAATGAACTAGTAAATCATAAACATCGAAGTCTTACCTTTTACAGAGCTTTTATTAATCCAAAAGAAGAATAAGATGGGAACCACCCTCAGATGTGCTGTTCATGATCCATGTTCTTATACTTGAGCTCATATTATAAGGTAGTAATAAAAAATTTTATCACATGATGCAGTTGCTGCAGCTTCGTTGTGACTTGTGGGAAAACCATTCTATGTGATCATGATATGTCATTGTTTTGAATCTTTGTCGGCCGCCAGATTGTGTAAGAGAGTAGAATGATCTTTCACCGTTGACTCTGTTGTGCTCATCATCTTTTATTCTAGCTTTTTAGAGATATCCACTCAGGGGATAAAGAGGAACTTGCACTGTGTTGTTAGTTGTTAGGCATTGTATTAGGATCATCAACTTACCTTAATGGGAAATTTTCTACGTATAATGCAAAACAAGCGATATTTTCATGAAAATTTTCTGAGATGGCCGCAAGTTACTTTGGTGAGGGAATTTATTCTTTTCTCTTAATGTGGACTGAACCCCATATATTGAGAACTATATAGAACTGTCTGCCAATAAATGTTTGAATTTTTTCTTATCTTATGTCACTGGTAGTTTTAGGAGATAATTTAGGAGTTGCCTCTTTTCTACTGGCTGTTCACTTGCCTTCTTAGACATCTTTACTGGGAGTATAACATGACATGCATTTATCTTGATGCTGTTAAAATAATATGACGGTTTTGGTTAAGGCTATCTAGGATATTGCTCCTTGAAATGTAGTACTTCATATGAACAGTGCATATAGTCTAAGAGTGCCCTCAACATGTGTTTGTGACTTTGTGCTAGGAACAAGTCGTGCTCTTAACTTCCCTGTCCAGGTTGTAGTTAATTGGGCTAATTCTATTGGTTTTTTCAAGACTAGTGTTCATGCTTTATTTTTGTTTCATGGCTATTGTTAGTTTGAATTTCTCCCACTAGGTGTAATGAGACTATTGATTTTATGGCTTGTCGCTGGTGTGATTTGTTAGTTAGAGCTCCCAAAGCGAATGATTACTCTCTGACTTGTTCTCAAGTCAAGTTACTTTCTGTCTTCTCTATGGGCCTTAAGGGAACCCTTCTCATCAATAGCAGGACAGGATCTGTCAAAATTTACAAACTTATACTCTCAATTCAATAAGTTGTGTCACATCAACTAATTTTCTTTTGCACATTAAGGGATTGGTCAATTCTAGTTCAAATTTCACTGAATTTGTTGGGTGACCTGTAATTGTACATTTTTCTTGTCGGTTGCTTTAGTTGTTGTACATTGATAACCTACTCTGACTGTAAATATTGCATTGGTATTGTATAGTGACAGATTTATGGAACAACAAGCATTTGACCAAAATGCTAATATAGTGGAGTGAAGAAAAAACTTTTTCCTGGGTTCCATAACCTAAAATGGAGTAGGCATCTGTAAGTGCCAGATCAGCATGGCTACTAATGGAAGAAACATCATATGCCTGCTTAGCCACCAGAACCTCAAGTAGACTTTTTTTTAGGATATTAGGAGAAACTTTGGCCGTCTATCACCCTACTTAGTTTTGAACCTGGGTGATCACCCACCATAATTTCAGCAAGCATGAATCCTCATACGAGAAGTGGAAGTTCTGATGTGTTGTGGGTCATCCTAGCAATCCTGTATTTGTTTGAATATTTTTTTTTCTGTCGTTGTGAGGCAAAGAAATCACAGAATAAACGTTGCTGAAAAAAATATGAAAAATTCCATGGGGTAGTGGAGGACAGTGTTGTGTTGCTGTATGCTGATTATCATTGAAAGACAACTTGAGTGTTTTTTTTCTCCTTTTGGGAATTGCTATGTGGAGGATCAAGCATCAGCAGTTACCCCCACTGGATACTTTGCTAGGTGGATTACAGAATTTAAACTGCTATTTTCAGTATATAGTATGCTGAACAGACTCATCTGTTTGCTGATAAACTCGAAGCGTTATTGAATGCTTTTTGTTTATTTGACTCCCTTTTCTTGGTCATCATGAAGATATAGGATATAGATTTGAGTGGATACACTCAAACTTAGAGAACCAATCAATTGTGAGAGGCACTTAGGTGATTTAATATAAAGTGACATTTCTGGCTGTTCAACATTACTAATAAAGTATAGTTATCATTACCAGAAGCTGCAGCGTGACTACATTCAAGAGATACATTCTTGAGTTAGTTAATAGTTATAGATGCTACAAAAGCTGAGATTCTGATTGAAACTGAACAAGGAATATCCAGATACGCCACCCTTTTTACCTTGGTTATGTAATTGAATTGTATTGTAAATGTTTACCTATGAGAAATTGTGGTCTTGCCACTTGATCTGAAGCTGAAACATTGGACGGTAAGGCCCGAACCTGAGTGTTTGGATGGCATGTTTCTAATTATGGTATTACTGATATTCTAAAAGTTTTCTTTTTCAACTGGTGAATTTTTTTCCTTTTCTATGGAGAAGAAAGATTAGGGCTTACGGCTTAGGGGAGAATAAAAGGGTAAAAACAAAAGCGAAAATAAATAAATTTCTTCCTGAATGAATCAGCTCTGCATAGATTTCCTTTGTTTGCAATATTAAATCTTGTTCTACAGACATCCATCTGTAAATCTTATTGCTAGTATGGAAAATTTATTTTCAAAAGAAAAAGAAAAGGAGAAGGTGGAGAAAAGTAAAGAAAACCAGGAAGCAGGCACCTTTTCCTCGCCTATATTTGATGTCTTTTATACAATAGCGGTCAAAAGGTAGTTTGTGGCAGACTACTGCTACTTGTTCTATATTATTGTTCCTGTAGTTATCTGAAATGTCTGGGTATATTGATTTGTGTGCACTATCTTGAAGTTCTTGTACTGTTGTTCTACAGGCTATTTGTTTTCCCTGAATCATGCTCGCCTGGTGGTCTTGATGGCGACTCTTTATTCTATCTACAGTGTAAAAGTTCGGATAGGATGGGTTGGCCCTTTCCTGTCATTTAACCTCGCCTTCCTTTCTAATGATGCATTCAATTATTTGCTGCAATGGTGTGACAAACTAAATGAGAGTGCACGTTTTGAGGATCACAAAGCATCAGAAACATTTACTGAAGATAATTTCTCTGCGGAGTGTGAATATTCCATTCCGACAGATGAATCTGAAGAGCAGTCCTCGTCTGGATCAGCTGGTAGACCGACCAGTAAAACTACCACTAAAACAGCAAGTAAAACATCTTCTAATACTGCCTCTCTTTTAAAAAATCAGAAAGAAGCATCTCCCAGTCAGGTGGTCAGAGAAGACATAACTTCATCAAGTGAAATGAGGAGGATACTCAGCAGTGCAGACCACTATGCAGCATTGGGTTTTCCACGGAACAAAAGAATTGATGCTGCAGTTCTGAAGAAGGAATATAGGAAAAAGGTAGCCACTGAATTTGCTCTCTCAATACAGTTGGACAAGGTTTTTTTTTCACTGGAATTCCTTTTTTAGGTGGATGCCTAAAACTTTTAGCATCTATCAACTGGTAGCTACTTTTTATTCTTGAATAACACAGCTTTGCTAATTAGTCATTCTCATACCTTCTATTCATTTTCTACTGTGCTGAGTGCCTGAGTTAGCTCTTATAGCTATACAAAATCTAGTGGTTAACCGCTTCTGTGCATTGCAGTGTAATGGCAATATTGCAAGTTTTTTTTAAAAGGATGTCCGTTATATATGGCCCGTGTTAAATTTTTTATGCTAAGCAATGTGTCAAACTTTCTTCATTTTGGTACCCTATATCACATGACTTGGATATGCTCTAAAGTTCTAGACTTTTAGCCTCACGAATCCATGGTGTTGTTTCTTTTACAAAGATGTATCCAGTTTAACCTATCAACTATCAAGTGATTGTTTTGCTTTCTTTCTGATATCTTAGTAGCGTAGCAACTAGCAAGGTACTCCCTCCTTTTTTTTTTTTTTTTGACTTCACTACTTTTGACACTATTTGGGGTCATATTTTGACCATTAATTACTCAAAATATATAATTGAAAAAATTGTAAAAAAATGACATAGAAGTATTATTAGATACATATCTAGCCATGAATGTTTTATAATTTTTTCAATTAAATATCATGAGTTGTAGATTGTAGACAAGTGTGCAAGTCAAAATATAATGAAATGAAAAAGGGGGAGTGCCATTTAAGCAGCTTCTTATAAAAGTTCAAGATTATGGGTTAATATAGAAACTTAGCAAGCAGGCTGATGTAGAATTCAAAATCTCCTTGTCAAATCAAAGATGAGTTTGTTCTTCCCTGAACCGCAATCCATCAGTGCCCCGAGTGTACATTAGGAAGAAAAATCGGAATATAGAGTTAAAAAACTTGAAACTGATATTTATCATGAGGTCACGGTTTTAAGGAAGGTTTTCTTTATAGAAAAGGACTAGGTTTCTAGTGTTCCTCGGGGGTTATTTCTTATGCTCACTGGAATGGATTCTTGCATCTGCTTCTATTTTCGCTCTTCCTTAATAAAATTCCTTTTCTCATCTAAAAAAAAAAAACCTGTTATGACGGAGGTCTATAACTCTTAATTTTAGAGTTTTGGTCTCTTAATACCCTTCGGCTCTAATGAGGAGTCTATACAACTTTGTACCTTGGGGCAAGGATCAGTTTTACGTAATTACATATAAATAACTAACAGGTGACTTTGCCTCATTCACCTTTGCAGTGGTGCTGTTATTCCTTAAATTGCTTTTATCCAATATATGGGCAATCTTTATTTGTTAAACTATCTAATCAATGCCATTTATCTGGTTGAATTATCATTCCCAGTAGATCTGAGTGGACATGGATTTTCCATCATTAACAACAACAGATGCATTTGTATTTCTTTCCCCTTAAGGTTGAGAAGTTGCAACTGAACGCAGCAAGATTTCACTGAATGTGTAGTACACTCATTCATCTGCTTTGATGGCATAGCATAAATGAAATTATGATTGTGTAGCATTCCGCTTTAGCTGCACCTTGTTTCGTAATGATGTTTTAAATTCATCATTGTAGCAATGCTTTAAGTTTGATTGTTTCTGTATGTTTTGTGCACCTTCTGTAGTATCACTCATGCAGAAATGATGTACCTGATGAAGTACGATGACTTTACTTGCAGCTTTTATGGTGATGCATCATTTTGCTTACAGTTTTTCGACAGAACAAATTTGGCCCTTATTTCTGCAATTTGCATTACCTAATTGTTTAAGAGGATTTCAGAGAACTGTTTATTCCTTTGTATGCTATTGATGTTACTTCTCTGGCTTTCTTGTTACCGTCTGCCTGTTGGACAAGGGAGATTCAGTTCTTTTTTATTTTCCTCCTTTATACAGGCCATGCTCGTGCATCCTGATAAAAATATGGGAAGTCCATTAGCAAGTGAGTCATTTAAGAAGCTTCAATGTGCTTATGAGGTAAGGATTATGGTTGTCGTGCTGCATTAAGTGTTGATACTTGCATGTGTTCAGTTTTCTACACTCAGCCTGTCAGCCTGTGTCTAGTCAATGTTTGACGAGCTTGAAATTCTGAATGTATTGGAAAAGAGGTGTACATTTTTTTGTTGCTGTAAATGGAACTTAGTTGCTATTGCATTTTCAGGTTCTCTCTGATTCTACCAAGAAAAGAGATTACGATGAACATCTGAGAAAGGAGGAGTATAAGAACATCTCTCAAAAGTCTCCCAGCACTTCAAATCAGGTAACTGATTTTTAATTGATTTATATCTGAACTTACCTCGTTTAGATTTTATTTAGAAACATCTGCTGGGTATTAGGAGAATGCAGTATTACGTGTCTAACATGCCCGGTGACAGTTCAATGTTTATCTCGAGGAAAGGAAAATTGGAAGTTCAAACTTCATTGGTAATGGGATTTAATGGAAGAAGTTATCATGCATTGCTGAGTTCTTAGAAGAAGGGTTGTGGCAGGGAGCTGATAGAACCTAAGCAGCCATTAAGCTCTTGATGTCAGCATTATTTATAGCAATATGAGGCTGACTCTTTGGACAAAGGGAATCCGAGGGAGGGTAATAAAACAAACAATGCTTCTTAAACATTTTCGGGTTGGCTTATACCATCTGTACTAGTCTTGGGCTGGCTGTACCTCAATTATTCCTAAAAACAGACGATATCTTTCTAGTTTTTGATTGATTATCTGAGTCACAAAAAGTCACTCCCATATGGTTCTTCGGTATTGATTAATAATTAGTTCCCTTACAAGCTTGAAAATGTGGCTTTTGTACCAACAATAATATGTTGTTGATTTTGTACACCTCCTCAGCCTTAATTTAAGTCGAATTTGCTGGTCACAATAGAGGCCTATGCACTTTATAAGGTTTCTTAAGCAATTTGTCAGCTGCAAGCCGTTCTAGATTTTTATCCCATGAAGTGGATTGCACTTGGAGGGAGACCTGGCATCTGGGCCTCCACAACTTCATATTCTTTTTGGTATTTGGTACTTCTGCTGATGTTTTTGGTTAGTTTGTTGGACAATTACTTTCGGGATAGAGGTTGTTTGGTCTACGGAACAGAGCATTAGTTAACAATGTTGAAACTGCATATGAAAATTCCATTATAGTACTATAAAATATTGGTGTTACGTCTTTGATAATTTTCGTGTTTAAGCAGGAAGTTGGTGAGTATTTGTCTGAAGAGTCAAGACGGATCCAGTGTAGAAAGTGTGGCAATTCTCACATATGGGTTTGTACGAATCGTTGTAAGGCTAAGGCACGATGGTGTCAGGTGGGCATGTGTTTAAGTTTATTTCATGTTTGTGTCTGTGGTTCTCAATGACATTCGTGAGGGAGTGTTAACTAATTATGGACCATCATCACCGCAGGATTGCGGTCAGTATCATCAGGCAAAAGATGGAGATGGTTGGGTTGAATACAAGGGCTCACTGGTCTTCAATGGCCCTCAAAAAGTATGTTAAGTTGATAAAAACTGTCAATTTTAAAATTTCTGCTTTGTTGTCAGCCAAATTGGGAGATGTGCTCCTTGACAATTATATTCTCACCTTTACATACGAGAGGATCTTTTCTTTTGTCTGGATATGACACTCATGATGTAGTTGGCCAAAAACTCCATATATTATTTTGTTGGCTCTTTTTCCTGACCTCAGAACGTGGTTCCAAGTTTCAAACCATATGTGTGGGTCTGTTCCTCCCGTCATTACGTTTTCCTGTAATTGTCCAATTGAAATATAGATATCTGTCCCTGAGAGTCTGCAGGCTACAATCAAGATCCAGCGCTCAAAATAGGCGCTGTTCGACCTTTATTGGGAAATCAAAACTCCTTTGAGTTTCTTTCAGTTATATACTACAACAGACAATCACCACTCAACACTTAATTGCTTGTCTTAGGAACATAGGCAAGCTTAATTTGGACTCAGCGCGACTCTGTTGTGGAGAACAGAAGCTATTAAAAAAGGCTTTTTTCTAAACAATATCCGAAAGTAATTTAGTTCTAACTTCTTGAGAAATGATCCGTGTATCCCTTACTTGAATGTTTCTGGTCGCTCTACTGCTCAGTTGCTGTAGCACTTAATCCATGTGGTCTCTGTCTCCTAATCGGAAAACCATTTTTTATGTAGAATGTTTTATTTAGAATAGAGAGAACTAATATTTATTGATGAACTAGAAAAGTGATACAACTTTTTGTCAAAATATACATAGAGGAGGTACACAATTGAATGTATTGCTTAACCTAGAATAGAATAGGTGTGAAGAAATGGGACTCTGTTAAGATGTCCCTAATACAAATAATAATAAGTTATTAAAAATATCATGTGGTTGAGGTAATTGTATCGAGAAATGCAGTAGTGTGTTGTCATATTTATTCTAGAATAAGGGTGGGCTTCAGAGATTGTTCTTACCATTGTCTTTCTGATCTCGGGGTGTGACTCCATATTTAAATAAGATCAAGCATTGTACAAAATCAAGGTACGGATTTATACTTTTAACCATTTCAGTCTTTTCTGATATATACTGCCAATGATCTACAAAGCTTTCTCGTGCCGTGTAAATTTGTTTCCCGCGTGGATGATGTTAAATTTTTGTGACCTCCATGTATTTGTTAATGGTTGTTATAAAATTACCGTGTGTTCTCATAACTCGTGTTGTCTCACTATTTTGCGTAATTATTTACTTGTAGCTGTTGTTTGCTTGATGGAGAAGACCGTCTGGATACTAAGTTTTGATGGTTGCTTTATGAAGGAATGCTCTGCAGCTAGGAGTTGTTGGAGATGTAAATGATATTGCTCATAGCCTACGTTGTTAATTTATTGTTATTTGTGATGCCAGGTGGAAATTCCACGTGCGTTTGTATGTGCTGAAAGCAAGATTTTTGATGTGTCAGAATGGGCTATCTGTCAGGTAAGAACACACATGTGACACGCTGTTCTCTATTTTCATTTATATCCTTAAAACAATGGTATGTGCTTAGCCAGGAATAGATGAATTAGAGTTTATCCTAAATGAAATTTGCTAAGCCTGCTCGAGCAGTGTATCTATATGTTCTTTCATCAGTGAATTGGTTGTGATGATCCAATGATGTCCACCATCCAAGTATTGTATGTTGTTCGACTCCATGATAAGGATTGGAGAGGGCAAGCTGACTAAAACATAAGTGCCTTGCAGCATAAAATAAAAACGAAAACACCTGTCTAATTACCCAAAGTGTTGGTGGCTTTGCCTGGGCATAGATTATGCATACAGTTAAGACCTAAAGACTGATGGTAGATGCAAGTTGTGGTCAATATTTTTGTCTGATGGGAGTATCCAATTAGTATGTGAAGTTGTGATATCGTATCATAGCAGTCCTAACAATTTTCTTTTTAAAGGGAATGGCTTGCAGACCCAATACCCATCGACCAAGTTTCCATGTAAACATGGTTGGTCTTGAAAAGACAACTCGTTCGAATTCAAGCCGATTTCATTGGGGTTTGGACGCAGAAATGATGGATGAAGATGAAGAAGAGTTTGAGTTGTGGCTTCAACAAGCTCTTGCATCTGGTCTCTTCTGCGAGACTTCAAAGCGCCGGAAGACCTGGAGTCCATTTAAATTGAATCAAAAGAAGAAACAATGGCGGAGAACATCATCAGGACTAACTTAACAAGAAATTGCAACTGGTGAACAGCTCATCGGTTATGGTTTTCGCCTCCTATTAATCAAGGAAATGATTGATGATCTATTTTTGATAATTTATCACGAGGCCTTGGCTGTTCCTCAACCTCAGCAACACTGGATGGGAAGAAAATGGTTTAGATTTGGTGCAAACGACGTACCAGGAAAGTGAACAGACAACTTCGTTTCACTTTGAGCCTCCCACCTTGTATATATCAATGTACTTCTCTTGCAGCTATGCTTTCTTGGCAAATGCCAGTTTTGTCGCGTGCCCCACTGGAATGATCAATTCTGAGGAACCTATGGGCGTCATGACTGGTCGCCAATGATGTTCTATGTACATTATTGAAATAGTGAAGGTTGTACTACGTTGTAATAAGAAAAGCACAGTTTTAAATGGAATGAAAAAGAAAAATGATCTACTTCCTGCATCAGTGTCAGATTTATTTGAGCAATCTTACTGTTCTTGTAAGCTAAGTCAAAGCAGATACCTACAGTCACTTCCAAGTTGCGATAACAAGCTAGCAAGAACGGCTTATGTTTGCTCAACGGTGGGAATGAAGCCCTCATAGAGAGAGTTCCGCAGATGCTTATGCTAACATTACTAGGAGTTAGTTGCTCTGATTGGCTGAGCTAATAGATTAGTCAACTATCAAAAACTAGCTATGTTTTACTTTCTACCATCATTTTTAATCGACTGCATTAAGCCACAACGCTGGTGCAATATTTCAGAGTTCTTCCTGTAATGACGTAAAACAAACCAAAAACAACCTTTAACTTGGGTTTTATCAGAGTAGCAAGGAAGTCCGTGGGATCTTCAACCTCAGGGATCGGGATGGGCATGGGCAGAGGATGTCACTAGGCCACTCTAATCCGCTGCTTATCAAATACATAGAGACAGTCTTGATCGAATTATAAATATCATTACATAGCATTCCGAAGTCCTACTCAACATCCTCATAAAAGCTAATTCCTACCCTCCAAATCGACAACAAAGGTACTAGATTGTACAACATGCATTTGCTGATTTGAAAGCATATTCTACCTTGAATGAAGTACTAAAACGTACTAACAAGTCAGCATTTCTCCCTCATATGTAGTACTCCACTTGATACAATACAGAATTTCCAGCACCATTATGCTATGTGAAAGTGGCGCACCCGCCATAGTCAATTGAACAATTCTCAATGTCATCAGCACATATAGGCCCAAATTTTACATATGAGAGGCATATCATGTTGTTTCTTGTTGAAGATATACAAAGCAGAGCTAGAAAGCCGGCCAAACCATGACCTTCTCCAAAAATATTTGCACACAAAGCAATCTCTCAGTGGGAGCAGTGCCTGCCTATCGATGGTCATGAACAAAGGCAGCCCGAAAACTCATGGTCATTGTATGCTTCAACAAGATAAATCTCCTCGAGTACCTGGTTATTCATGTGACAGAATAAATTGAGCTTCCTAAGCCAGCAAGAATGGTAACAAGAGAGGAAGAGGGAACAAAAATTTAGCATGCAAATAGCTAAGGAATTACTGAGAAGACATAGTCACCTAGTTTCATCGTACGCGGGCAGTTTGTAAGGATAAAGTCCTAAAGAATCCGGTTATTGAATGTTTGAAATAAGATTCCTTAAACTAATTGCCTCCCAACATTTCCACATTGGTAACAGTTTATTATTTTTGAATAATCTGTTGTAGCGAAATACAAATATGAAAAGGCCGCACTTTTTCAAACTGGCCACCAAAAAATCATAAAAGTAACAGCAGAGTAAATAAGCTATTAACTAAATTTTTGCCTGATTTGCAGAATTACTTTGGCCCTATTTCTTAATTTAACTGACAGGAGTTGACGACTTTGTCGTACATATTTGAAATAAGATTAGGTTTACATAAAATTTGTAGATTATGTTCACTAAACATTAGACAATCTTGTTATACGTATTTGCACAATATGAAGGCAAAGAGAATGTTGGACAACAAGAACTGAGAAAAAAATTCGTTTTGGGGTCGTTCATGTACCTTTCTATGGAGTAACCTCAGGTATCACCCAGAATGTCAGTCTTGTTTGCGAAATCCAGTTACAAATCTCTGGACACCAGCAAAGTCTGGTACGATCTTTACATCACAGATGCTGTTTTCAGTTGCATTCTCTAAGTAATCAGCAAGTATCATGCATTGCTTTTGCCCATTGGTCTGTTTTCAAGAAAAGGTACACATATAAAACCAATCATTGTCAATACAAAAAAAAAAAAGCACAATTAAGAATATAATGATCATGTTGGAGCTGAAGGCTACTCATAGACTTTCAAAAACTTCACATAGATTACTACTCATAAAAACAATTTAAATGCTTTCAGATGAATTTCTAAAAACCAATTAAAAATGCCAATACCATATTTTGATTTGTAGATTTTACTCAAGCAGGTAAGTCGATCCCTCTCAACTTCATTCTTATTGCTTTATTCTCCCATATTTGGGCTGTGTTCAGACTTCCAAAAGGAATTTGTGGCAAGATCAGCTAGTTGATAAATTTCTAGTGGGCTGCTAATCCAAGGGGTATACACTAGTTTAAGGACCTGATTAGCCTACCTAAAGGGTATGTAAGGCCTTCAACCAGACCCTCCTCTCAAAACAAACCTGGAGATTCTTTAAATATCGTCAACTTCTAGTTTCCAAAAATCTATAAATCAAAATATAGAACGGGCATTTTCATTGGTACGTGTTCTAAGGGATCATCCAGGGCTTGGAAAGGTTTTAACAAGGCTGGTCTGAGTTCAAAAAAAAAAAAAACAAGGCTGGTCTGCTTTTTAGAGAGGGCCTGGCATGGGAAGTTTGTAAGGGGGACAAAATCAAGGTTGGGTAGAGAAATTAGGCTTCCACTGATAAGGTATTATTCAAAGATGATAAGGTGTTATTTAAAGACATTTTGCCACTGATGGTAACCAAAACAACTCGAGTTAAAGATCTGATTAGCAGCCCAATACCTGGGATATTCAGAAAATTTAGAATTTATTTGAAAGTAACTCTGTTGCGCAAATTGTTAGCACTGAACTCCTCTTTCATTCTAGAAAAGATCACTTATACTGGAGTGCTACGAAGTCTAGAATTTACTCCACCAAGTCTGGATATTACTTTTTCCTCTCACAATAACTTGAGCAATCTAATTTGCCTGAAATGAAGCAAAGGTTCTGAAAGCTATGATGGGGCCTTGATTCTCAGACAATATGAAAAGTCTTCACATGGAGACTGATTTACAATGCGATCGCGGTAAAAAGTCATTTGGCTAAGAAGGAGGAATGTGCCTTTTGCCGTAGAAGTGAAGAATTGGTGGGTCATTTGTTCATATTTTGTACTGTCTCTCAAAAAATTTGGAACGCATCAGACCTCGGTATCAACATTCAAGCTAGTAGTCTCATTCAAACCAGGCAATAGATTATGGACTTAGCTATATTTTATCTCATTAGTTACAAATGGAGAGGAGTGTATTTCCATGTTTATCTGCATTTTATGGTCCATATGGTTGCATAGGCATGATGTTATTTTCAGTAACTCTTCTGTGGTGCCAGATTGGGTTTGTGGAATGCGAGAGAACTATGTGCTAAGGGAAGGCTGACTTGAGGAAACAAGAGGAAAAGTGAGGAAATGGATATTGACAATCTTTACCAGAAGCCCTCCAGGTTTTCATTTTGCCAGAATGTGTTATGTACAAATACTCCGAAAGGAATTATTATTTCGGTTGATGGTATGTGCAGCTTGAGTTGGTTGGAGCAGTTTTAGGAAACCAAGATTGCTGAGGGATCACCTATTAGCTATGGCTGCTATGTCAGTAATAGCCTTCAAATTGATGCAGTGGCTGAGTTCAAAGCTTTACAATGGGCATTGAGCTAGCAGAATTCAGGAGGTCGTGATTTTGTGTGAGTGTCTGTTAGTTGTTATAGTGTTGACGAAACATGATGAGATCCCTGTCTCTTCTAAATGGATCTTCCGTGATACTCTGGATTTAGGGAAAAAGTTTCCATCTATTTGGGTTGTGAAAGTTGAGAGAGATGTTTTGGAAGCTCACCAGTTAGCTAAGAATAACAGGATAGCTACTTTCTTAGGGTCTCTAGATTTAGTCTTAATTCCTTGTATTGAACTTTGTCCCAAAGAAATAAATGCTTTCAGAGGCTATTGCTAGTTTCAGTGTATCATATTCATTAAGAGCTTTTCCACAGTCTTTACTGTTTAAGTAGGCTCAACACAATGAAAATTGGGCATTTCAAATCAACTGACCTCCAAAGTGGTCATTATGTTTAAGGTTAAGTGTCCTGAATGGACAGAATGACAAAGCCTTAGCAAACTTCCCTCATACAAAGTTTATCTATTGTTTCCATTTTCAAAAAGTAGTCATTGAATTTGGACAACCAAAGGAAAATTGGTCAATAGCTGACAGCTAAAACCACTTTTATACCGCAGCAAAGGTATGTATGCGATAATGACAAAACAAACCTCAAAAGCGAAGAAACCACCAGGCTTCAGCATAGTTGATGTTTTCATGCAAAGAAAAGTAAGATAATCCAAGCCCTCCACCCCACCATCCAATGCGAGTGTAGGTTCATGTTTGCCAACTTCAGCTTGTAGTCCACTGATATCTTCACTTGGTATATAAGGTGGATTGCTCACAAGACCAGCAAGTTGCCCTTCAAACTCCATCAAGGGATCAAACCAAGATCCTTGCCTTACCTCTACGGAATCCTGATACGATCAGCAATAATACGCCACCATTAATCAAAGCATATCGTTGAAGGAAACTAATCATATGATTTAAATGCAACAGTTCACTACAAATTGTAGATGACAAATTCAATGGAACCATGGCAAACGTGCCATCGTCCATTAAACTAGCCAAATCACTCGAAAGAAGCTAGTCCCCTGATATAGTCACTCAAAGGATCAAACTTACCATAAATTCTATAGAAAGAATTCAATAAAATTGTAACCAACATTAGGATATTCAACATGCATTCATTGGTTTAACTAATTGCACCATTCAAAAGCAAACGTCAACAGTCCAGAGTCCCCCAAAGAGCAAAAGCACAACATATTCCATAAGATGAATTCAATATAACCTTAACAAACATGAGGACGTTCACTATAAATGCAACGGCAAACGAGGCAAAAACAAAATCTTTAATTTTCACTTAAACGCATGAACCAAGAGGGTTAAATGCATGAAACCAAATAACTCGAAATCAAATAAAAAGTGTATAGACTGGGAGCATCTATCCACACACTCATTTCGCCTATTCCCCGACGCTCATTATATTTAGACCATCTGATTGACATCCCACACTCTTATCATGTGGCGCAAAATGCGCATACGCAGGTGTGCTTTTTGCATGGAGACGACGACAATAGCTAAAACCAGAACTGGTTTGGGGACGGGGAAACAAGCGTTCTCTAATAACAAGTTTAAGAAAAAAAAGAAAGGATTTTCTCTATAGTACCCCTATGGTTTAGTGAAAAATCTAAAATACCCCTCTTTTTTTCGTAAAATCCATAATGCTCCTCAGGTGGGTGTTTTCAATCTAAATATTCTTTTTACTAACGGACGTTAACTTTTAGGGATTTTCTCTAAAATACCCCTGTGGTTTAGCATAAAAGTCAAAATGCCCCTATATTATTTTTGGAAAGCCAGAATGCCCCTGAGTTTTGATTTTCGACCTAGAATGCCCTTAATGAGGGTTTCCGTTTGTTTTCTGTTTGGGTTCCGTTAGATTAGTCGTTTGAATGCTAAGTATGAACTAATTACTTCCCTCTCCCCTATCCT
>CAAKMY010095493.1:0-13695 GCA_901111285.1 Corrigiola litoralis | reverse complement strand
CCCCCCCCCCTCTTTTCCTCGTGTATAAATGAATATATCCCCCCCCCCCACCCTTTTCATTTTATTAGACTGTTTGTTGGTTTTATTCATTTTTATTTATCTTTTTTGTTTAATGTGCTCAACTGTTAATATGTCTTATCCATTTGTTTTGTTTTGTTTTGTCTTGTTTGTGTTTCGCTGTCGGCTTGTCGGTTTTTTGTCTAATTTGTGTTGTTAGGGTTTTACGTGTTTCACCTTTAGGGAGATTAAGCTCTTTTTTTTTTAAGTTTTAATTTGTTCTGATATTGGCTTTCTAGTTTTTGCGAAATGTCGGATTTGTGTTTTGTGAATTAGTGTATTTGTTTTCCAAGTGGCGGAAATTTGTTTTGCTAGTGGCGTCGAGATGTTGTGAAATGCCGAATATTTGTTTGCTAGTTAGTTTATTTGTTTTCCAAGTGGCGGAAATTTGTTTTGCTAGTGGCGTCGAGATGTTGTGAAATGCCGAATATTTATTTACCTAGTGCCGAAATTTTAAGCTAATGGCTGCGAGATGTTGTGAAATGGTGAATTTGTGTATTTATTTGTTTTCAAAGTGGCGAAAATGTGTTTTGCTAATGGCTTCAATATGTTGCGAAGTGCCGAATATTTGTTTTCTACATTAGTTTTTTTTTTGAAGTGCTGAAAATTTGTTTTGCTAATGGCTTCAATCTGTTGCGAAATGCTAAATATTTGGTTTCTAAATTAGTTTATTTGTTTTCGAAGTGCCAGAAGTTTGTTTTGCTAATGGCTTACAGCTGCTGCAAAATGCCGATTTTTTTTTTAAAATTAGTGTATTTGTTTTTGAAGTGCCAGAAAATTGTTTTGCTAAAGGTTTTGAGATGGTACAAAATGCGGAATACTTGTTTTTTAAATCAGTTTATTTGCTTTTGAAAAGCTGAAAATTCTTTTGCTAATGGCTTTGAGATGTTGCAAAATGCTGATATGTTTTTACACTAATAGCTTGGAGATGTTGTGAAATGCTGACCTTATTTGTTTTCAGAGAGCCGAAAACTTGTTTTGCCAATGGCTTTCAGATGTTGCAAAATGTTGAACATTTGTCTCACTAATGGCTTTCTAGATGTTGCAAAACGCCAAAAAATTGTTTACTACATTAGTTCATTGGAGCTTCATTAATCGTTTTAAATGTGGACTGCTGAGGTGTACTAAACAGTAAACTCTGGGTTTAGTATTTCTTGCTGTTTATATTATATGGTGTTTCGTTCATGATTTTCCGCTTTAGGCGTCTTGGAGGAGTAAGGCAGTGTTGTTGATCTTATCTGAATCATTTTTCTAGGGTTTTACTGTGTTTGACTTTGAGATTTTAGGTCTTTCGCGACATTTGTGTATCGGGTTTTGTTATAATTTGAGTTTAGTCAAGTTTATTTGTTCAGCTAATGGGTTTCTGAATGTTGTGAATTGTTGAATACATATTTCGTAGTAGTTGCTGTTCATTTGCTTTTGAAGTATTTAAATCTGGAGCTTTTTATCAATCAAAATACTTGGGAGTAAATTTATGTCAAGTTTATACGAATTTGATTTCTAATCTCATTGTTAGGTTATTTTGTGGAATATCTTTCTTCAGCAGTATGGTTGAGGTTCGAAATTCTGCGAATAGCTTGGCAGTAGACTTTGCTTCATACCTGTCTTCTATGTCATAACATTATAACCTGTTGAATGTTCATCTGTTCTACTGTGTATATGTGATTTTTATATGTCCTCTGGAGAAATTAAGGTTCAACTTGTTGATCTTATTAATCTTGTCAATCTTTCTACATTTCTAGGGTTTGGACTTTTTTCTGTTGTAAGAAGCCTAAGTTTAAAACCAGTAAAATTTTTGACTTTTGACTTCTGTTTTTGTGTGTTTGTAGTTGCTTTATTGCCAATCGGTAACTTTTTATCTATCCTTGTAATGATGTGTTACTCAATGTCTGGAACCTTAATCCGTTTGAGCAGAAGTAATAGTGAAAGACATTAAGTAAGACAGAGCTTGTCAACTGGTTTATTATTTGTGGAAGCCATTCTCATACATCCTTCGAAATGTTCTGTCTGAGGGTCCATGAGATACACAATTATAGAACACGCCTGCATACACATTGCCGTTAGTTTTCCGCAAAGATTGGTGCAGAATAAGAGAAATAATATTGATAGTATCTACAATAAGTTTTGAAGTAAGAACCTTAGGTTAACAGTTTGTACCATTGTTTGAGTTCGTGGCAAAGAACAAATCCCCGCAGACAAACTCAGTTGGTGACTTGGAGTCAAAAACTGGAAAAAGCAAAATAGAAACAACCCAAGCCGGCGTGCAATAAACGAAAGAAACAAATGCCTGGAGTGTCCACTGTCATTTCTTTTGTTCGACCATGCCTTGATTGAGTTCTTCCATTGTTAATATGAGTTTGGACATCAATTTTTTTTTTTGTTTGCAATCTACGGCTCTTAATTGATTTGGTATGAGAAAATGCCTGTTAAGTACTCAGCAGTATCCTTTATCTGTTGATACATATAAAAACTAGTTTGGTTCACACAAAACCAGTATCTGTAAACTACTGATACTTTATCTTTATAATTAGTCAATATCAAAATGAATCGCTAGATCCAGCTTTTCTCATCATGAACTGCCCTTTGGAGTTTGGACCAGTAGGGCCATTGATCCATAGGATGGGCTACCCAGGGGTGGGGTTAACGATTAAATATTGCCATCACTTATTGTCTCGTAGTGAACTTGCTGTGATTGCATTATGCATACTTCTAATTGCCAGAAATACCTTGAAATGGGTACAAACTACTTTGTTTGTCATTAAATTTCTGGGTTCTGAATGGTGGTTATTTGGGCATGAAATTAAATTTCGTCGTCTTCTCATGACAGTGTCTTAATTATTTCTACGATTTACTGAATTTTGTAGATATGCCAGGGGCAGACAATACGATCCCACTTTCACCTCAGTGGCTACTTCCAAAGCCAGGGGAGCATAAGTCTGGGATGACACCAGTGGTTCGTATAACTTCCTTCTTATAGATTATGTCAAAATTTGGATGTATTTGATCCTTATAGCAAAGTTTGGAGTGGTCTTAGGTTGTGCTTGGCCTACTTTTTAATAGGTATGATGATTAATTATTGACAGGAAAACCATCCCAGCCCTTTTGGTGGTTATGGCGATCGCTCGGATGCGATCAAGTCTCCAGGAAATGGCGAGGAGATGTATGATAACCAGAAGAAAAAGGATGTTTTTAGGCCAACTTTTATGGATATGGATTCTGGGCGTCGTGACCGCTGGCGTGATGAAGAAAGGGACACTAATCCAGCGATTCGCAGGGATCGTTGGAGGGAGGGAGACAAAGAGATTGGTGATGGTAGGAAGACTGACCGATGGGTTGATAATTTGTCCACTAAACCGTTTGGAGAAGCACGCCGAGGCCCAGCTGACAGGTGGGCTGATCCAAGCAGGGAGGCTAATCCAACCAGGGAGGCTAATCCAAGCAGGGAGGCTAATCATGATCAGCGCCGTGAAAGTAAATGGAACACTCGCTGGGGACCTGACAACAAAGACATGGGCAAGTGGACTGATGCAGCGAAATATGATGACATGCCTCTTGATAAGGGGCTGCCACATTTAGGAAGTCATGGGAAGGATGAGAGGGAGGGTGATCATTATCGCCCCTGGAGACCTAGTTCGCTGCAAAATCGTGGAAGGGGAGAGCCTCAAGTGACTGGCAAAGAAGTTCCTACGTTTAGCCATGGTCGAGGACGTAGTGAAAATGCTGCTTCAACCTTTTCTGTTGGCCGTGGGAGGGCTAATTTTGGTGGTGGGAGTACTAATAACTATTCTGGTCATTCTCATACTTCTGGTTTTGTTGCTGACCGAGATGACACTAGCCATGGAGAGCCTTCTCCTTTTAGATATAGTAGGACAAAGTTGCTTGATATATACAGGCTGACTGATGTAAGGTCTTCAAATAAAATATTGGATGGATTTATACAAGTTCCCCCTCTTACCCAGGATGAACCTGTAGAGCCCCTGGCACTTTGTGCTCCTACCTCCGAAGAACATGTAAGTTTTGCTTCTTATTTTCAAGTCTTTATTAGTGTTATTATTATTCTCAAATCTAACCATATGTGATGTGGCCAGTCTATTTTTAAGGGCATTGATAAGGGGGACATAGTTAGCAGTGGTGCTCCCCAGGTCTCCAAGGATGGATCCACTGGGCGAAGCTCAGCGGAGTTTATGCAGTCTAGGCGAACGAAGCTTGGTAACAATTTTTTTATTGTTGTTCTCTTAAATATTGTGTTCTATCTCTATTTAATAAGTGACTGTTATACATATACCATTCTGTAGTCTCTTTGCGTAATTTTATGTATTTCTCTTGACAGGTAGCAGAGATGATGTATCTCTTGCTCTTGATGATGGCAACGATAAAGTTGACAGTGCTAAGAGTGCTTCTTCAAAAGTTGCAGAGAGCTTGTCTCATGACAAACAGGGTTATCCTTATGTGGATGGCCGGGAAAATCCTCAGATTTATGCTGAGAATAAATACAGTGTTGAAGGTATTTAATTTATCATTTGCTTTGTAGTTTGTTTACTCATATTTCCGATTTGACTGGGGAATGAGGGCAGGCTTGGATCGTTATGTTTGTACTACTGTTAATTGCTGCATTAGAAATAGTTTAAGTTTAAGTATTTAATAATTTTGACTTCTGCTTTTGAAAAAAAAAAATAGTATTCATATCATATGTTAAGTTTGAGCTGAATTTGGACTAAATTCTGATTGTGAGCACTCTGTGGAAGCGTAAGTTTACAATTATAAAGGAGGGATATTTGAGAAGGAAGGAATGTACATTATGGAAGTTGTTTTATGAAACTTTGGTAGTTGATATAGTAAGGAGTTGTTATTTTGTCAACATGTGTGTGAGGTTCAAAAGTCCTGCTGATGCCAATAAATTGTTGGCGTCACAAATTCAGTGAGCTGTCAGCTGATGAGCATTGTCAGAGTGAAAATGCTGTTTGTTTTGCTTTTCGTCTTTCTTTTCTTTTCAGATTTTAAAATTTTTGGTGAACTGGTGTAAAGTTAATTATCCAGTGACAGTTTAACGTCTTGACTAGAATTGCATTTTTATTTTCTGTATCTAAGCCTATGTCAAAACTAAAAGTTTGAGGCACTTGTGAGTTTGACCGACCTACAGGATAATACAATAGTATGTAAGTAGGGAATGGAAGTTGTGCTTTATGAGTTTGAACCTTGCGGGCTGTTTTAACTGGAAATGCTCTGGTAATTTGCCTGAGGGTCTCTTCTTCTATTTTTTTGGCAGTACATAATCTAATTATGTTTTCTTGGGTTTAAAAGCAGCCTCAAGGGATGATGATGCTGGTTTAAGAAAGGGGCGTGTTTCTGCTCATTCTGAAACTCCATGGCGATCGCCTTCTGTAGCAGAACATGCAAGAACACCGTCACGTGATTGGGTTGATGTCCCAAGTGACAGTCGCCCAAGACGCTCTGACATAAGCTGGTCACAAGCAATGAAAGAACGTTCAAACGGATGGGAAAAGGGTTTAACTGAACCATCTTACGCTCAGAATGAGCTCAACTGGCAAATTGGTGAAGATTCTACCGTCAGGAAACATCCCTCTGTTGCAGCTGACAGAGAATTGGAATCAAGGAATCTCTTGCAGCCTTCTCCAGAGGAACTTGTCCTTTATTATAAAGACCCACATGGTCAAATTCAGGGACCTTTTCCTGGTATTGATATCATTGGGTGGTTTGAGGCTGGGTACTTCGGCATTGATTTACAAGTTCGCGTAGCAAATGCTCCGAAGGACACACCGTTCTCCATGCTTGGTGATGTGATGCCCCACTTACGAGCTAAAGCAAGGCCTCCACCTGGTTTCAATACAGCAAAGCAGAATGAAGTGAATGATGTGTCTAGTAGATCAAGCTTAAGTGGCATAAGCAAGGTTCTCCCTGGTCCTAGTGGGATTAATTCCATTGCAAATGAGCTTAGGCATACACATGGCTCATCAAAGGAAGCTGAGAACAGATTTCTGGAGTCATTGATGTCTGGAGATATTAGTTCCCATCTTGCAAGATTTGGCTCCACAGAAGGTTGTGTAGATGCTTTTTGCACACTGTCCTCTCAACCTTCTGCTTCTTTCTTGATGATAAATAAAGTCCCAGCTGAGTCCATTTGTCTCTGTTTTGCTGTAGTGATTGCTTATTTATTCAACTTGTTTTTTTTCTTTGACATCTAGGTCTGCAAGGATTTGGAGGACATACTTCTAGTGTGATTCCTCCTGTGGGAGCTGAAAGTGTAGATGCCCTTAACCTTCTGAGCAACAGGATGGACCTTGAACGACAGAAATCATTATCTCATCCTTATGCGATTTGGCCACCTAGAGATGTCGCAACTGTTGCTCCTAGCCCTGACATAATTAGAGATTCTACCATGCCGCAAGCAAATCTCCTTGCCTCCACTGGTGACGTGCCTCGACAATCTCACCCTCAGAATGTTGAGATGTCTGTTAATCAAGGATTATCTGATAGGTCTTCAGCTGGAATGAATAATGGACATGGTGGTTGGCCTAATTTTTCTGTCCAAGGAGGTGTTGATACTTTCAAAGAGAAAATTGACCTACATCAAGGACAGAATTTCCACCAAGCAGCGTATGGAATACAACAACATAAATTGCAACAACAAAATCAGCCATCGATTACAAGTTTACTTCCCCATACTTTAGAGAGTCCTAACAACCTGGCTGACAAGCTACTTTCTTCTGGTCTTGCCCAGGACCCTCAAGTATTAAATCTTTTACAGCAGCAATACTTGCTGCAGTTGCAATCTCAACAAACTGTGCCAGGCCCACAGTTATCCATCTTGGATAAGCTCCTATTGCTTCAACAACAGCAAAAACAGGAGGAGCAACAAAAGTTGTTACAACACCAGTTGCTCCAGCAGCAACAGCAACTGCTTTCCAAGGTTCTTACAGAACAGCAGCTTGTTCAACGGTTTGCTGATGCATCTTACGGGAACCTCCAGGCTCCTGCAGTACCTGTTGGAACTGTATCTATTAATACTTCTGCACCTCAGCTTTCACACATGTTTCAAGTCAACTCCCAAGTACCTGTCTCTGGCATGCTAGATGTTAGAAGTGCTAATATGCCTCCAAACGCTTCCCAGGATCTGAGTCATACGGTTTCTGAGGGCTCATATTTGAACTTGCCTCACCAGATTCTGGGAGACCTTCAGAAGGCTTGGCCAACAATGCCAGCTCACTCTGACAGCATAAGGCACAGTGATCCATTGCCGGTCTCAGTGATTATGGGGAATTCGGCTGCCCCTGAAGCAGCAGAAAAAACTCCGCAGCACTCCAATGCCATATTGGGCGCCCCACCTATAGGGCGAGCATTATTGGTCAATTCAGAATCTGTAGAACCTGCTTCCGTTGCAGAAATTGGGGTTAGGGCTCTAGAGAATGAGATCCTTAAACCTGAAAGAACGAATGACGCGAAGGTTATCCGAACCGGTGCTGTTGAGGAATCACCTGGGATTGAGTGTAGTGAAGAAATATCGCCAGCAAAAGAAGCGAGGAATGTCGAAGTGCGTGAGATAAAGAAAACTTCTGATAAGAAGTCGAAAAAGCAAAAGTCCTCCAAGGCACAGCCATCTTCTGATCAGGTGAAGGGCTCATCAAAGACTTCTTCGGTGCAGCTCCCGAAGCTATCTGAAGCTGATGGAACACATCATACAGACAAGTCAGCAAAATTTGATCGGTCTGTCTCAGGCACTTTTCCCAGCGGTCTTCCTGAGTCTTTGGAGGCTAAAACTGAACAGACGCTTATTGATTCTAGTACACATCAGAACGCACAAGTAAATTCTGCGCAGAGAGCTTGGAAACCAGCTACTTGTGTAAAGCCGAAGTCATTACTAGAAATTCAACAGGAAGAGCAGAGGAGGGCCCAGAGGGAGATCCCTGTTTCTGCCACCTCTTCTTCTGTTAGCTCCATGAGTTCATCGACTCCTTGGGCTGGAGTTGTAGCTCCTATGGAATCCAAAGTTTCTAAGGAAATTCATCAGAGTAGTAAAGGTGAGCAAAATATGGGGAAAGCGGAGTTATCGAAGAGCAAGAAGAGTGGACTACATGATCTTCTGGCTGCAGAAGTATTAGCAAAGTCTAATGAGAGAATGATCGATGTCTCTGACATGGGTTCTAGTCTCCCTCCTTTACCAACTATGTCAAGTCAATTGGATACAGTTGACGATGACAATTTTATTGAGGCTAAAGATACAAAGAAGAGTCGGAAGAAAGCTGCAAAGGCTAAAGGTGCTGCTGCAAAAGTTTCAGGAGCAATTTCTGGTGCTGATGTGACTGCATCAAGTCCAGTTGAGAAAGGCAAATCTGTGAAGCATCTGCAAACTGAGAAGGAAGTTTTGCCTGCTCCACCATCTGGTCCATCTCTAGGAGATTTTGTGCCCTGGAAGGGAGAATCTACAAGTCCTTCTCCGGCTCCTGCATGGTCTGCAGAACCTGCAAAACCCCCCAAAGCCATGTCTCTTAGGGATATTTTGAGAGAGCAAGAGAAGAAAGTACCGTCGGTTCAGCAACCTGTACAGATTTCAACTCCTCAAAAATCTCAGTCGGTTCAGAATCGTGCAGGTTCATGGTCAGTTCCAGCATCTTCTCCTTCTAAAGCTGCATCACCCATTCAGATGCATTCCAATGTTTCTTCCCAGTCAAAGCATAGAGGAGAGGATGATTTATTCTGGGGACCACCTGAACAATCAAAGCAAGAAACTAGACAGTAAGTTTAACTTGCTCAAGCTGAAATGCTATTTCCTTCTTTGCAATTTAATATCATGTGGCTGTTTTTGTTTGTTTGTTTGTATAGAAACAAATAGCATTTCTTGGGTGAATAATAATACTGGATCAATCTTGCTTATAGTTCGTACAAGATGTGTCAAACCTAGAACCACCAGAGCATTCTAGGCTTTTGTATATTAGCTTATTGTTGTAATATGTGGAGGAAGAGGGGAAACACATTTATGATTTATCTGAGGAGCTCTATGACAGTTTAGTGGTTCATATTCCTTATAACTTTGTGAATATAAGAAAAATAGTTGGAAATAGTCGTCCTGGTGGAATTAGAGTTGGCAAAAGTGAACCCCTTCAACCCAATTGACAACTTTTTTTTAGATGGTAGTATCCAAACTAAATTTGAATACGGAAGCAGAACTTGGGTTATGGGTAATAATATCAGCAAGTAGGAAAGTCATTTGAGAGGCTATCTTGGGTTTAGGGTTCCTTTCTGTCTACCTGATGTCTCATTTTCTTTTTATGGGGTTGGGTTCTGAGAAAGGTGGTGCTGCTAGTTATCAGTGAACTGCTTGTTTTCTCAAGCGAAATAGAGAATCTTTCAAGTGCTCAGCAGAATTTTGAGAGGAACTGTTCAATACTTCAAGCTAATTCTGAACGCCTACCAATGAAACTACAGGGTGACTTGTTTCTAATAGCACAATGGTTGAAAATATAATTACATGCTTTCTGCCTCGATAATGAAGCACATATATATATAGCGTTTTTTGTTAAAAACTACCTTATATTTTCAAAATTTTGCGAACAACTACCTAATATAAATTTTTTTGTCAAAAACTACCTAAAACTAATATTTTTTTGTAAAATCATACCAACTAACATTTTCCATCCAAGTTCAACATTTTCCATCCAAATAAAGGCACGTGTTTTGCATGCTTCAAGCTAAAGTGCCAAACCCCCATTCACTCTCCCCTTGTTACCCACCTCCATTCTTTTTCCTTGACACCCACCTCCACCTCCCCAAGACCACTAAAAACTCTAATTAAACCTCACACCACCACTCTCCCCCACCCATAACTCCTACTGTAAATCACGTCATTGCCCTCACTTACTCTTTTCTAACTCAAATATGCTCAAGACCCGCGCCACCCCGCCACGACTTCCTCCTTCTCTGCCCTTATCCTCGACGAACTCCCTCTCTATGAAGAACTTGAGATAAACATCTCCCTCGTCTTACACAAAACTCGTTCGCTCCTAGACCCTTTTCGGATTGACCCGTTTACTTGTGGTGGTGACAATGTTTCGGGCTTGTGGTCGCAACCGTATTCGTTCTCGTGCCAAGGATATCCGTTGGTTTACACTCTTTGGAGATGGATGGGTGGAGTTGGTTTGTCTGGGTTGAGGAAGAGATAGAATGAGGGATAAGGTGTTGGATTTCTAGGTTGGAGATTTATTTGGAGACTGATAAAAAAAATTTGGTATTGATGGATGTGGTGAAGTGGGGAAACAGAAGACTTGATTTTTGATCTCCCACTATGAAGATGATGATGTTGGTCATTTCATAATTGTAATCATCATCATTGTGGGAGATCAAACTAGTATTTTTCTTGTTTTTTAGAGAGTATGGTGGCAGTAAAAATGTAAAATGAAGAAAAAAAATTCGAGACTTTTGGGCTTTTTTGGATGGAAAACGTAACACTTGGACGGAATCTGTGAGTTGGTATCATATTACAAAAAAACATTAGTTTTTAGGTAGTTTTTAGCAAAAAAAATTATATTAGGTAGTTGTTCGCAAAATTCTGAAACATTAAGGTAGTTTTTAACAAAAAACGCATATATATATATATATATATATATATATATATTGGTTTTGAAGGTTGATTGTGTAGCTAGCTGCTTCTGTTCTGGTTCAATGGCGTGCAACTGCCATTTATGTATTTCTAACTGTAGACATATAATTGGTAATGTTGTTTATGGTGGCCACATCTGTTTGCTTCTCTCAAAGAAAGAACTTATACCAACTGCCATCAAATGATAAATTTTAGAGTGATTATACTTTATCTCGTTGTGGTAGTCATATCTGAAAGCTTATGGTGGTAACTTTGATGAGAAACCACACTGTAGAGGTGTTTTGAGGGTATCTTGATCCAGAATATGCTTTATAGTTTGAAAACCGCCACCATAGGCAAGCGGACTATATGAAGATTTCTCTTGCTAATAATAATTGTGCCTATATCTCATAATAGTTTCCCCTGGTACGAGATTAAAATTTGGCTTTAAGTTTTCTCTTACCCCTCATCTTAACTTAACTCTGAACAGGGCGGACTTCCCTCAACTTGGTAACCATGGGGGTCGGGCAAATAAAACCACTCCTGTAAAAGGAGCAGCTTCCCTTAACAGACAGAAGTCTACTGGTGGCAGGGCTGCAGAGCAGAATTTTTCAGCTTCCCCTGCCACTGCTCAAATTTCTGTGAAAGGGAAAAAAGGTGGCAGTACTAAGAACTCAGGTTAGTTAACTTTTACATACTATGAACCACTTGGTCGGTCATCATCAACTTTGGCTATCTTGTTCATTGACCATTTTTACTTTTTAATTTTATAGAAGCAATGGACTTTAGAGATTGGTGTGAGAGTGAATCTATCAGGCTCACTGGAAGCAAAGGTATGTTTATTTATTTGTATTTTCCCCTGCTACAATTTTGTATCTTCCTTCGGTCGACCTATGTTATTTTTTAGCATCATAACCTGTTGAAATTTAGCTTTTTGCGAACATCTTGTAGGACTGAAAATAGACTAAATTCTTACAGATTTACTGAAACTTATTGGTTGTTTGGATGACATCGGAAGACAC
This sequence comes from Corrigiola litoralis, assembly GCA_901111285.1. NCBI lineage: Eukaryota > Viridiplantae > Streptophyta > Magnoliopsida > Caryophyllales > Caryophyllaceae > Corrigiola > Corrigiola litoralis. Next base: position 2,025 of record CAAKMY010095493.1, on the reverse strand, counting down.
ATGAATTCTATATTGTCAAAAATGCAGGAATCAGGAAGTATTACTTCCCACAAATAGGGTTGGTTGTGTTCGTTACCCACACATATTACATTACCTTTTTGAGCATTTTCCATGAAGGAAATTTTAATGGGAACTACAATTTCCTTGTCATTGCAAATTATTTCAACGAATCAAAAAGCCTATTCAGTGATCCTAAAGCCATTTGTTTATTTCTTTTTCAGACACGAGCTTCCTGGAGTTTTGCTTGAAGCAGTCTAGATCTGAGGCTGAGACACTTCTGATTGAAAATCTTGGTTCTTTTGATCCGAGTCATGAATTCATTGAGAAGTTTTTGAATTATATGGAGTTGCTTTCAGCGGACGTCCTTGAGATGGCTTTTCAAAGTCGGAATGATCTGAAGGCTTATAACAATGGAGCTAGGGATATGACTTCCGGCAATGCAGGTTTTGGAGACACTGTTGGTGACAGCGGTGCAAGCGCCGATGGTTCAGCAAAGGGAGGAAAAAAGAAGGGGAAGAAGGGGAAGAAGGTTAGCCCCTCAGTGTTGGGGTTCAATGTTGTCAGCAACCGCATCATGATGGGTGAGATTCAGACTGTGGAAGATTAATGAGATGTGCTAGGTTTGTAAATACATTCGTTTTGACTGTTTGTAAATGAATCTCTTCCTAGGCTTTTACCTTTGCCTTCTATAGAGCTCTACATCAGCAGTAACCAGTTGTTCTGCTTAGCAATTTTGTGTAGCATTTCGGTAGAGCCCTTTAATTTGTGGCTTCACATATAAGTAACAAGGTTTTTGTCTTTCCTTCTTGCTATTAGGGCAGCAGTTCTTTACATTTTTATGTTGTAAAACTTAGAAAACTGATCTCTAGTGGGTCTAGAGTTAAAAGACAATTTTGGAGGATAGTTTTTGTCAACTATGTTGTCTCTAATATAGTTCTACGGGGATATTTTACTTGTTGGTTGCTGCAACTCAACCTATAGCCAAAAACTCGAGTGGACTTCCTACTTTGTTTTTGGCACATGTAGACTTTTTTGGAATCCCTGTATCTGGAAGGAAGGGAAAACGATGGAAGAAATGCGTAGTGGAGGCAGAAGTGCTCCATTGGGCCTTATTATTAACGTGCAATGTTTAGGCTTTACATTATTAGCTGTACACTTGTACATTCTGTCGTACTGCTTGCCTTCATAAAAGACTAATCAGATTTACCAGATCGATTTCAGCGAGTGAAATACCTGTATAATACAGTATATGTATTAACCTGTTAGGGAAGTTGTAAAAATCTGAACAGTTTTCATGGAGTGAGTTTGGACAAGTACTAGTTGATAGACCAAAAAGTCGAGCATTTCTTATGGAGGATTTTGAGTAGGTATATGGGGAACTCAAGTTAAAAGCAGCTGCGAGATGATGAGTCTATGCCAGGCTTGAACACTGCAAAGGACCTTTAACACCGAATGACGCCCTTTTTTTTAGCTTGTTCTCCTCAACTTATTTCTACTTATTTTCAGAAAAAATAAGATAAGTTCAGAAAAAATAAGAAAAGTTCAGAGAAAATAAGTAAAGTTCAGAAAAATAAGCAAAAATAAGTAAAGTTCAGGAAAATAAGTAAAAATAAAAAAATAAGTAAAAATAAGTAAAGTTGAGCTACCAAAACAACATGAATCAGGAAAAATAAGTAAAAATAAGTAAAGATCAGAAAAATAAGTAAAAAAAAGTAAAGTTCAAAAAACTAAGTAAAAATAAGAAAAGTTTAGAAACAATCAGGTAAAATAAGAAAATTTCAGATAAGATAAGATAAGCGAAAATAAGTTGAAGAGAACATGCCCTTATTACCGTATATGACTCAACCCTAAAGAAGAAAGTCTTATTTTTTTTGTTATTCTTTTTAGTGGAAGGGCCTGTTCTCCTCAACTTATTTCTACTTATTATCAGAAAAAATAAGATAAGTTCAGAAGAAATAAGGAAAGTTCAGGAAAAATAAGTAAAGTTCAGAAAAATAAGAAAAAATAAGTAAAGTTAAGGAAAAT
>CAAKMY010095471.1:0-16574 GCA_901111285.1 Corrigiola litoralis | reverse complement strand
TATATATATATATATATATATTAGAAATTCTTCTTATTTTTGTGATAAATAAGTCACTGAGCTTAATACTTCTGCCTTCAGCAACGAATGGAGATGTTGACCCTACTGTTGATCTAAAACGCCAAAACAAAGACAGCACATTGTCAAACCTGGGTACTGTGAAGGATAATGAAAGGCAAGATCTAAATTGCGCTATCAAGGAATACTTACTTTTGGCAGGGTATCGCCTAACTGCAATGACATTCTGTGAGGAGGTAATGCAAACAATAAACGTCTAGATATGTTACTATCATGCTTTTGTGATTCCTCCTTGTTTTGGGAAATTATCCAACTATGAAGGCTGTGCTCTTGAGTGGTCTGTTTCCTATATTCATATATGTTTGATCTTGCTAGTGTATTTTTTGGGGCTACAACGTTAGTACACAATACTTAACACTAGTGTTGTTCTTTTCTTTTCTATTTTTTTGGGTGTGTGTGTGTGTGTGGGGGGGGGGGGGTGTCTTTCTAGACGTCGTTAAACCATCTTTTGAGCTGCTTCCTGTTGCTATACAATTTAGGTTGAGATGTGTTTAAGGTAATGTAGCGAAATAGTGATTAATTTTTGTCTACTGGACTTGCTTAGTATGCTGAATTGAGTACATAATACATTGTATATAATTGATAGAACGCTGAGCCAATATCCATATAAGTACAATGTCCACCTGCACAACACATAAGTGTTTTAGTAAATTTATCTCCAATTTTTGTTGATAGGGAATTAGTACTTGTATGAGATTTGCGAATGTTGGGATTTGCATTGAATATTATTATTGTCTTACTGCAGGTAACAGACCAGAACCTGGATGCTTGGCGTAGCTCACCTGCATGTGTGCCGGATGCCTTGCGCCATTATTATTATCAGTACCTTTCCTCCACTGAAGAGGCTGCTGAAGTGCGTTACTGATTAATGCTTGTTTATATTTATTTTTAACCTGATAACGAATCAGTATGGCTCTGTATGGTCGAGCGTTCATGCCAACATATGAGGCTGTTTTCTATCTCTAGCACTATCCCTAGATGCCTCAGCAGGTGTTGCCTGTACATAATTAGTGGGCTATCTATTAGTGATGGAATAATCTGATATGAATATCTTTCTGCAGGAGAAATATGCCATGCTTAGCGAGAAGGAATTTTTGCTAAAGGACAATGAGAAAATAAACCATGAGAAGGATTGCTTGCTAAGGGATAAAGAAATAGCTGATGGTCAAATAACATCTTTAACAAGATCTGTAGATAGCTTACAGAAGGATCTCAATGAGAAGGATATTCTGGTATTGCCGAAATCCTTATCATTTATGCTTGGTCTTGTGATCTTTTTTTATTGGGACTTTTTTTAATCTCTTCATACCATATAACTAGGTACAAAAGATGAAGCAATTGTCTGAGAGCCAAAGAAAGCAGTTGAATGACTGTAGAGCTGAGATAACTTCTCTTAAAATGCACATTGAAGGTTTCCGATTTGGAAAGGGTTTGTCGATCGGCCATACCAATAATGTTGAGCCTCAGTGTTCAGAAAACTCTAAGGGAGAAACTAAGTCCTTGCATATGGACACAGGGAGTCCAGAATCAAAATCCATTATTGTTAGTGCTGTGGCTGATTCAACTACTCCGGAGGAGATTGTGCAGAAAGAAGTAATTTCTGTCGAAGTCTCTCCTGGGGAATCAACTTTGTTTGTTGCAGACCATGGAGCATCTGATTTAGAGTCTTCAAACACAGAGGATCCACAGTCTCTTACAGCTATGGTGTTTAGTGAACAAGCAGATGAAGTCCTGGGAAAAGTACCCGAGGCTATACCCAGCATATCCCATGAAAATGGTATTGTTGGAGACCATGTAAATCTTGATAATCTTGGTGACAAACTGCCAATTTTGGATAAAGCCCCTTTCTTCAAACCTGAAGACACAAGTGTAACTCCGGAGTCAGAAAAGATGGCAAGTTTCCTGATCCTTGGCACTAAGTATTCATGGCAGGCATTCCACCTTCCCACTTGCACAGACTATCACCTTCGTAGAATCTTGATTATAAATCTATTTTCTTAACAGGCTTTTGAGACAATCCAGATCCTTTCAGATGCGCTTCCGAAGATTGTCCCCTATGTTCTCATCAACCGTCGAGAGGTTTGCTTTCTATCAGATGGACTGTCATCTGTCTTCAGGCTTTCAAAAGTGTTGATATCGACTGTTATTTGGCTGCAGGAACTCTTGCCTTTGTTTATGTGTGCGATTGAGCGTCATCCAGATAGCAGCACAAGAGACTTTTTAACTCATACACTCTTCAATTTGATTAAACGTCCAGATGAACAACAAAGACGGATAATAATGGATGTAAGTAGTGTTAGAGCTCATGTAGCCTACTTTGGGGCCAAATAGACAGGAGGCTTCGATTTCCTAATATTGTCCGTTTTGCTTTTCTTTTTCCTGCAGGCATGTGTGAATCTTGCAAAGAATGTCGGAGAGATGAGAACAGAGACGGAATTGCTTCCGCAGTGCTGGGAACAAGTAAGCCACTTGATCTCCCAGTGGGTTCTGTTTCAGCAATTTTTTTTCACTGAAGCTCTAGAGTATTTACACTGCTATGCTTTTGTTGTTGAAGATCAATCATATGTACGAGGAGCGAAGACTTCTTGTTGCTCAATCATGTGGAGAGCTTGCGGGCTTTGTTCGCCCTGAGATCCGTGATTCTCTTATTCTGTCAATTGTGCAACAATTGGTGGAGGATGCTGCAACTGTTGTCCGTGAAGCTGCAGCTCATAATTTGGCCTTGTTGCTTCCACACTTTCCCAATACGGAGAAATATTTCAAGGTCAGCCTCACTACATAAGTTCCGAGGCCATCATGGAGAAGATATGTGACTTGGCAGAATTGGCCACAATGTAAGCCTTAGAGACAGGTTGATGAAAAATGGTCTAGGGAGTGGAGCCTCGTCCTCTAGTTGTAACATGTTGAGTTAGATAAAGAAACGCAATACATGTCTTTCCAATATTTCCTTATTTTATTGACAGGTGGAGGGAGTGATGTTCCAATTAGTCTGTGATCCTTATGGAGTAGTTGTGGACACTACATTGAAGGAGGTGATTCCTGCTTTGGTCAAATGGGGAAATAAATTGGAACACGTATTAAGTGTCTTGCTCTCACATCTCTTAAGTTCTGCCCAGGTATGCCTGTTGCCTCTGGTTTTACTGATAGCTGTACTGGTCAACATGATTAGTGACTTCTTGATAATTGTCAGCGTTGCCCACCTCTTTCGGGTGTTGAAGGTTCTTTGGAGTCACATCTACGGGTTTTAGGTGAGCGTGAACGTTGGAACATTGATGTTCTTCTAAGAATGTTGTCAGAACTGCTTCCACATGTGAAGCAGAAAGCAATCGAGACGTGCCCATTTTCAGCTGCTTCAGAATCAGCAGGGATAATACTTTCTGAATCCCTGCTGCAACTCTATGCGAGGTATGTCAACCTTCTATCATTTTCTCTTCTTTCTGTTCATCAGTGTGAACTACTGAGAGTATATGTTCCCAGGGGTCAAGTGGAGTGGCCTGCATTTGAGTGGATGCACTTGGAATGCCTCCCCCATTTGATTCAGCTTATCTGCTTGCTGCCCCAGAAAGAAGATAGTCTAAGAAATCGCGCGACAAAGGTTTGTTTTAGGACCGACTGTATTATGATTTTAAGTCTTCTGATCTTTGTTGGATGAAGTAATTTCTCTATCTTGTTAATAGTATAATTATTACATTTGCAGTTTCTTTTAGCTGTATCCGAACAATATGGAGATTGTTATCTGACACAAATAATGCTGCCGGTTTTTTTGATATCGGTTGGTGATGATGCGGATCTATCATTCTTCCCATCTGCCATTCAACTTAAAATTGAAGGTCTCCATCTTGTTTTGTTGTTTTCTTTTCTATCCATTGATGGTACATTGTTATAGGAAATTAAATTGTCTGCAGGTTTGAGACCAAACAGCTCAGTGATGGAGAGACTAGCGACCTTGTGTGTCATGCCAGTGCTTTTAGCCGGTGTTTTAGGGGCTCCTAGCAAGCATGACGAATTGGCGGAGTATCTGAAAAAGCTCTTAGTCCAAGATAATTTGGAGGAGCCAGTGAGACGCCATGCTGAAATAGTTGATGCTGTTCGTTTTCTCTGGTTTGTAATCGACAGATGGATTACATGTTTCTTTTTGTTCAGTTTGTGCTTTGTTTGACCTGTATCATCCCTTTGGTACAGCACGTTCTTGGAGCACCACAGCATGATATTCAATATATTATGGGAGATGGTTGTAAGTTCTAACGTGGATATGAAAATCAGTGCCGCAAATCTGCTGAAAGTCATGGTAGGCCACACACACTCCAGGGTTTGTCAAAGTTATCACAACGGTACTAATTGGCTTATTTCAGGTTCCATATATTGATGCGAAATTGGCCTCAACTCATTTGCTGCCAGCTCTTGTTACCCTTGGCTCTGACCAAAACCTGAATGTGAAGTATGCCAGCATAGATGCATTTGGCTCGGTAGCTCAGCATTTTAAGAATGATATGGTATGCTCAAGGTGCTTCTTGTTTCTGTTTCTACTATTTTGTCTAATGTCTTACTATATTTTGGCTTACTGGAAATTGCATTGTGTAGATCGTTGATAAAATACGTGTTCAAATGGATGCTTTCTTGGAGGATGGATCTCATGAAGCAACCATAGCTGTGGTCCATGCGTTGGTGGTTGCTGTACCACACACAACAGATAAACTTAGAGATTATATCCTTTTACTAGATTTTAGAACCAATATGTTCCTCTAATAAAGCTCGAATTCTAGCGTGTGCCTTTGTTTATTGTTCACCTATTGTTTTAGTTTGTGTCCTTGACTTTATCTACATCTTCTTTCTAAGATTTTCCAGTTCACAGCATCACCCAACCCTGTAAATGATGTCATACGTCGTCGAGAAAGAAGCAATGCATTTTGCGAGGCAATCCGTGCTCTAGATGCTACAGGTCTGTTCTCTCTTGGACTGACTCTTGTGTTAATCAGTTTTTTAAGATTTGTGGGTTTGGTTTTTCTTTCTATTTGGTGCTGAAATCAGTTGCTAGCAGTTTGTCATAACTTTGCATTTTTGTTACTGAGGTCTTGATAATCAACTTGGAATTTCCACATATTTGTAGTTGTTAAGAGCTCCAAGGAAATGGTCATGGAACATGCTTTTGAGATTTCTGAAACATTTGAATTAGTACACGCTTCGGGTCCCTATTAGGTTTTTAACTTTCATACCAGTACTCTTATCCATCCAAACAAGTATAGATGACAATCGGTACAGTTTCGATGTGTTTACACATGCATGCATCTTTCCCTTGGTTCAGATAATGTTTACTCAAGTTTGTCTAGGGTGACCAACAGTTTCTATGTCTGTTCAGATCTCTCTGCCGCTAGTGTACGCGACTTCTTGTTACCTGCTATCCAAAACCTACTCAAGGACCAGGATTCACTTGATCCAGCACACAAGGAGGCATTGGAGATTCTGATGAAGGAAAGATGTGGTGTGTCGTACGAGAGTCTCAGTAAGGTGAGGGGTGCTCATCTGGCAATCGCTTCGTCAGTGACTAGCCTGTTTGGTGAAGGTGGATTCTTAGGCAAGAAAGAAACAATAGATTCTCTGGTGGAACTAAATGAGACGCCACAACCATCTGCACTGCAACCCGCTGAAGACACAAGATTTAGACGTATCATGAGGGGTAATTTTGCTGAGATGCTTCGGGGTAAAACTAAGAATCAGGATCAGGAGGGCACTTCTTCAAATCTTTAAAGTTCTGTATAAATTGAGCAGCAGCTCCAGATCAATTTTGAAGGTGACGAGAATGTCAATAATAACGCACTCCACGTCTCCACCCCCCACCCTGTCAAATTTTTTGTATCCTTCTTCCTCTCTTTTTATTTTATTTTATTTTTTTGTAGTAATTCTTTTGTGGAAATAGTACTTCTTGGATTTAGCAATCAACACATGATGTAATGAAGTATAATTTGAATACAGTTAGCTCAGTCGGCCAAATATTGGCTTCCAATTTGACACTGTATGGAAGTCTAGTAATGTCATATTCTTTTTAGCCTTTCGTTTCGTATTTTACTTGTCACGGGGCACTACACATACAGAACTTCCTGGAGAAATTCTTTTAATCCGAGCACTTCAGGATACAATTTGTCTGAACAGAAAGTGAAAATGCCATAAAATTTTTAATCTATAGTTGTACTTTCGGTATTTTTCTTATTGAGCTATTGTATGTTTCAAGTAATTGACTATAACTGTCTCAAATCTTATTTGCTGTGGTTCGGACTAACTCCTTTTGAATGGTCTTGAGATGCCTTGTTTTGATAAGCTATGGCGGGCGTAGCTGAAGTGAATTCGTTTGGTTTTTTACCCCACGCCATTGGTAACTAACTGAGAGTCGTATGGAATCAGAATGACCCTCTACAGTGTCAGTCATTCGTAGAGTCCTAGTAAATCAGGTACAGGACTTGAACATCCCTTCAAAAACAAAACAAAAAAAGGTAAAGGACTTGAACATTTGCATTAGGTCTCTAGAGCAGAAATGTTGATGGAGCAGAACATTTAAAAATCCATCTCGGCGTATTGCGTGTGACGATTGAAAAGGCAAGTAAGAGACCTATTTACATGAATTTGACATGATTTAGAGCATAATCAATTTTAATTTGGTGTGGATCATTTGTTTACTCTGTTAGTTTTCAAAAACTTTTAGTGTACTGGTTTGTGATAATTATATGCATGCATTACTGTATCTTTCTGGTAGACATTTTGAGCTTTAAGTTTTAATTCTTTGGGTGTGAAGACTCACTCTTGAAGTTATGCAAAAAATATTTAGTTAAACAATTGATTCATATCATCAATTATACATTTCGAAAATTTCATTTTGTTGTATTAAGTGTGTAATTGTGTGGTAATATTCTCGTATTTTGAGTCGTCTTTCAGCTCAAACACAAAAGGGGTAATGTCTAGATTCCCTATTGGTTTATGCTGATATGATAAGTAAAATATTACGGAGTATCTTTTTGACGTTCTTCTTCTCTTGTGAGGCCTGAAATCTTTAGTGAGTTCTTTTGTTCTATTATCGTGGTCATTCTCACAATAAAAGCACCCTTCCAACGACCTCGTACAGAAGATAGGAAGCTGTAGCTTTCGGAGGAGCATTACCACAAATGAGGAATGGTCCCTGCAACACTTTTGGACATTGAAATGGTTAAGATTATCAATTAAAGTCATATCAGCTTGGAAAAAATGAATGGAGGATGACAGCTATAGCAAATTATGCTCCATTTTGACCTCATGCTAGACTGCCTAATTGCCTATTCTTCTATTTGTTTGCCCAAAGAAATATGTAAATCGGAAATGGCGAATGTTCAAACAACAACATGATCAACATCATTACCTCAATGCCAACAAAGAGGTTCTCGACCAACGGGTTAAATAAGGTCGGGTATACGGAGTCTTACCCTGCATTGCAATAAACATGATTTTTCCAACAAAAAATACGGTAAGTAAAAGTTGTGCTTCTTTCATAAGCACCAGGGACTCTAAAATTTATCTGATCAGTACTTGAGGACTGCAGCACTTAGTGAAGGTCCAGCTGATCCTGATTAATGAGCATAGATCGATGGTTCTCATTAGTATTGAGCATGGGGCTAAGTAATGATTCTTGTCATGATCAAATCTTCTGCACAGGCTCGATCAGGCATGATGAGAAATCTGCAAGACCTTAATTTTAGGCTTTTGTTTTGTTTGTTTATATTTTGGTCACACATGTTATTCTAAGGAACAGAAAGGATTCTGAGACCCTTTTAGATTAAGTGAACACAGTTGTGAAAGGGGTGAGTGGCCCAAAACAGATGTCAGCATCTTCTTATCTTTGTTCAAGTGTATAATGTAATAGATTTGCTTTAAACTGCATGATGATGGTAGCTTCTTTTTTGCAGCCTTCGGCTATCCAAGCATGTAGTCTTTTGCCATCAAGCAGTAAAAAAGACCTCACTTTCGCAAAAGTATAAACACATGCTCGGATGAGGAGCTGCTTTTGGGCGTTGTTTGACATCTAACTATGTGATCACATGATGGTTGCACTGTGTCATATGGGTAACTAAAGCCAAACAATCGAAAATGTCAGTTACCTAAACTTACTAGTAAATCCGTGACGGAATTGCGTTCACTATAGAAGTACAGAAAAGGATTCTTTTAAGAGTCGAACCTAACTGACTAACTTTGATCTATGTCTACGATTATCTGCGTTCTTTGGTGCCTTTCTGACCTGAATTATACGTCAGTTCAATACTTAAGGTGTAGGGACTACGGAGTGCCATTATTATAGCTTAGGAGATGACTTTTAGGTTGTTTGCTTTCTGTGTCACACATGACTATTTTTGCTACTACTACTACCAAAAATGAATACACCTTTTTTCGTTCTTCTAGCATGCGTCCCTCCTCGTTGCACAAAGGTTGATGGACACATGAACAACAGTTATATTATGCTAAAACAACAATGCAGAAGTCCTCAATACATTACCATATAGTTGTAGTGTAATGGTACTACATGGATTATATGGACAAATCACTGAGTTAAACGCACTTTCCTATCAAATTTAGAAATTTTCATATGAAGCCATAATAGTCCAACAGGCCACTTGCACTCAAGAGGGTCCCTATGTCAATGTCATTTATGCACAATACTGACACTCAACATTACCACTGACATAGTCAAACTCACATATTTCCACCCCCCAATTCCACATCCAAGTGTCCCCTTGATCTAGCCATGCAATTTTCCTTCCAACCGAATTTTCCTCTATAAATTTGGACGCTAATACTATCCATTTTCGCTCACAACTCTCTCTTATACACAATATTTGATTTCCTCTCCTTTTACGTCTTTACCATATACATTTTGATCTACACCATTTCCCTCGTTTATCATGGCCAACAAGGTGGTTGCCATTGCCTTGCTAGCGGTTGCTATCTCGGTGGTGCTGCTAGCCGAGGCGCCGGCAATGACCGAAGCTGTGACATGCAGTCCGGTGCAGCTGGCCTCGTGTGCACCAGCAATCTTTTACAACCAAGCACCATCACAAGGTTGCTGTAACAAATTGGTAGAACAGAAACCCTGCCTTTGTGGCTATAAGAAGAACCCAAGCCTTAGCCAATACATAAACTCCCCTGGTGCTCGGCGTGTAGAGTCCACATGTGGAGTCAGTGTTACATGTTAAACCATCTGATTCCTACGTATTCATAGTGGCCTTGATTACTTTCATTCTCTGAGAGTTACCAAGGATATATTGTGTGGGAAAGTTCTTTATAATAAATCATCTTCCTAGTCTTGCTCTAGCTATTTACTCTTGTACTAGGGCTCGTGTTAAAGTGATGTACTATGCGTGCATGTTGCATACGTGTGGGTTCTCCATGTTTGGAGATTTTAATAATGGAAATGGTTATTTGATTATCAAATGAGGTCTTTAATTATTTGTTTGTACAGATGTGGGTAGATACAGTATTTACTCTTTGAAAATAATGGGCCTTCTATTATCGTTATTCGGCTATACACAGTGTGAGTGTGGTATAGAACCGTTTAATTTTAAGTTTAACATTGAATTGTACCTATTTCTTTTTTACTTGAAATGGTCTGTCAGTACAATATCAATAAAAATGACTATTTCAATTTAAAAAAAAGAATAAGTTTAAGTGGTTAGAGCTTTTTTGTCCCAATCGTAAAGTTGGGGGTTCGATTTCTATCAGACATTTCAGAACTAGATTTTGATTTTAAGGTTACAAAATGTCTTTTTTAATAATTTAAAATCCAGTTCTTAGTTACGTTTGAATGCCAATTTATATTGGAACACTATTTATTAGTTAATCTGCCGGACATTTGCAAATTGCAACCTAATTAATGTTTGAGTTCAGTAGCGAAGTTAATTAACAACAAATGAAGGAGCATCATGTCGTACTCCGTACTTCAATATACACCCCGAGTCACCTGGACATAATTCTTGTTTCTGGTGGTACGTAGAAGGCTACAATCCAAGCTTACAATTCCACTCTTCACGCCTACTAAAATTACTATTGCCATTTGCCGAGCATATCATCTCTTAGAAACATGTGTATATTGCGTCCCCCTCACATGTGCGTCTTGATCAACATCATATATTCATAATAAGCATTCAAATTCCGCACACTATCGAAATTTAGCATCACAAAATGTCTAGGTGGATTCTCACCGATATACACTTAAAACCCCCCTTTACGGGTCCATTGAATGTTCCAATCTCAACCTAGATCCTCATCCCTCCACCAGAGTAGTAATCGTACTCAGTATGTTGCTTAAGGTTTAAGCAGCAGTTTAAGGAGTATAGTGCATGTGTAGTTACCACATGAAATTCTTCTCTCTTGATCTCGGCCGGGACCATTTGGGTTGTTGCATTTTTCTACTGGAATAGGTACTAAGCAAAGGTATATATATTTGATATAATTGACCCATCAGATCGATCATCGGTATAAATGTATGAATCTTTGAATAGGTCTACAATGCTTTGTACACTATATACTAATCCCATGGTATTGTCTTAAGTTTGATTTTAGATGATTTTAGCCAATACTTTTCTCCTTTTGGAACTAATGAATGAATTTTGAGTCTTAGAATTAGATGCTTAGATATAATATACATACTTCTAAGCTCAATTGGTCTTGTTATATGAAGGTTGTATAATTCAAGAGTTGTTTTCGAGCAAGTACGTCATATTACATTTACCTTGATACTTCTTCAGAAATCAATAAATCAGTCAAAGTGATTAAATGAAACTATGTATTTACTACTATAACTTCGATGTCGTTGACATAGAAGCTCAACTTAACAAAAGGATTTGTTCGTTGTTAATTATTGAACAGTTTGTTTGGTTTACTCGGTAGACAACCATATCAGTATAAAATTTTGTACGGAAAAGGAAATAAGAATGAGAAGGACAATGCGGATTTAATTAAGTTGATAAAAAGACAACAAATGCAAAATATAATTTAATGCCTTAAACTATAACAACTGGTGAAATTTGTAAAGAAGCATCCCGTTTCTATTTTTCGTGTGGGGTTGTTGGGGTGTAATTTTATGAGTTTGCTTCTACTATTCCTGCTCTCATGTCATACTTAAAGTGTCTAGTTTTTATTGGATCAATCCCCACTAACACTCACGCATGCCCAACTCCACAAAGCACATACAAATGTCCCCTAATCATGGTTTTTGGTCCCTACTTATTCCTTCCTTTTTTACACATTTCCACTATAAATGTGGACTTTGGTGCACCCATTTTCACTCACCACTCTTACATACACACTATACTATTTCCTCAGTTTTCTTATTGCAACGTCTAGTGAACAATACTACCAAACTCTCGTCCCACATATCAAGCCTGATCATGGCCAAGAATGTGGCTGCCTTTGTTGTAATGGTAGTGATGGTGGCAGCCTTGGTGCTAGCAGAGGTGCCTATTGCGACGGAGGCGGTAACTTGCAGCCCAATACAGTTGGCCGCGTGTGCTCCAGCAATCACGTCCAACAAGCCACCTTCAGGCGCATGCTGTGCAAAATTGAGCCAGCAAAAAAACTGCCTTTGTGGGTACACTAAGATACCTGCCCTAAAGAAGTACATTAATTCCCCTGGAGCTAAGCGTGTAGCTGCGACCTGTAAGGTCCGTGTTCGTTGCTAAGTTCTACGCACGTAGGGCACCGGAATCACTACTATGATTATTGTATCACAATCGTTGTACTTATGCCCTTGATTGGTATCCCTTTGATCAAGGATGGTGTGGGTTACCTATATATAATAATTAATGGTCATCTTAATATTGATATGTATTACGTTCTGCACCTTGTAGGTCTTGTAGTATTACTGTGATGTTCGTATACATGCATGTTGCTAGCTACTTGCAACCTGATGATGTACTTATAAAATGAGGTGTTTTAATTTAATTTCGTGTTTCTACTGTAGCCTTTAAGTCTTTCCATCATTTTTAAGTTGTTCTGTATGACTGTATGTGCTATATGCGACATTTTTGCATAGCGCTACTAGCTTGACTCCAAATTACTCCCTAATGTCCCATTAAATTCAATATATTTTTCACTTGATGCATTGCATAATCGGGGCTACAAAAAGTTTGGTTTCATGGACATGGTTATTCATTTCTTGCTACCTAGGGATCGACTATATATAACACGGGTATATATAACTGGTATATACGATGATTAATTAGATACATCACGAAAGAATGCACTCGCTCGAACCACATCATTAACTAATACTAATCTCATTTCACCAGATAAATAAAAACAAATAGTAATTAGTTGATCACATTCGCCTAGCTACTTTGAGTTACCTCATTGTTAGACATCTTACAAGTACCAATAACTAGCATGATTTATATACCCCAAAACCGGCTTTCTGGGTCGATTTTTGATTTTCTGGAAAATGTCCCGAAATTTACCAAGCATGTTCCTAGGGTATATTGGAGCATAATTATAGCATATAGCAATGTCATTCCTTCGTCTTTGTGGTTTTACGGTGTGTTTTGCGCTCGATTCGGTGCATAATGGACGAATTTGATGCAAAAACCTAGTAATATGTTTGGTAAATTACGGGACATTTTCCGGAAAATCAAAAATCGGCCCAAAAAGCCGGTTTTTGTGGATTATAACCCACACGAACACCTAATTTCAGCCCAAATAGAATTGGACGAAAATAGGCAAGAAGCATAATAAACACATATATTGGTGAAAGAAACAAGAAAATTGGCAAAAATTAGCATAGCCATAGCTAAAACCATCAATTTCGTACTTTATGCACATGCTCGAATCGAGCGGTAAACACACCGTAAATCTATCAAGACTAAGAAAATGGCATTGCCATATGCTACAATTATGCTCCATTACACACTAGAAACAAGCTTGGTAAACTTCGGGATATTTCCTGGAAAATCAAAAATCGGCCCAAAAAGCCGGTTTTTGTGGACTATAACCCACACAAAAACCTCGTTTCGGCCCCGAAATAGAATTCAACAAAAATCGCCATGAGGCGTATTAAGCACATATGATGGTGAATGGAACAAGAAAATTGGCAAAAACTAACATAACCATAGCCCAAACCATCAGGTTTCGTCGTCCTTTAAACACATGCTCGAATCGAGCGCTACACACACCATAAATCTATCAAGACAAAGAAAATGGCATTACCATATGCTACAATTATGCTCGATATACCTTAGGAATATGCTTGGTTAATTTCGGGACATTTCCCGGAATATCAAAATCGGCCCAAAAAGCCGGTTTTGTGGACTATAACCCACGCGAAAACCTCGTTTCGGCCCCGAAATAGAATTCGACAAAAATCGGCATGAGGCGTCCTAAACACATATGATGGTGAATGGATCAAGAAAATTGGCAAAAACTAGCATAGCCATAACCCAAACCATCGCTTTCGTCCATTATGCACAAGCCTGAATCGAACACTACACGCACCGTAAATCTATCAAGACAAAGAAAATGGCATTACCATATGTTACAATTATGCTCCAATATACCTTAGGAACATGCTTGGTAAATTTCGGGACATTTCCCGGAAAATCAAAAATCGGCCCAAAAAGCGTGTTTTTGTTGACTATAACCCACGCGAAAACCTCGTTTCAGCCCCGAAATAGAATTCGTCAAAAATTGGTATGAGGCAACCGAAACACACATATGATGGTCAATGAAATAAGAAAATTTGCAAAAACTAGCATAGCCATAACCCAAACCATCGGTTTCGTCCATTATGCACAAGCCTGAATCGAATGCTATACACATCGTAAATCTATCAAGACGAAGAAAATGGCATTACCAATTGTTACAATTATGCTTCAATATACCTTACGAACATGCTTGGAAAATTTAGGGACATTTCCCGGAAAATAAAAAATCGGCCCAAAAAGCCGGTTTTTGTGGACTATAACCCACGCGAAAACCTCGTTTCGGCCCAGAAATAGAATTCAACAAAAATCAGCATGAGGCGTCCTAAACACATATGATGGTGAATGGAACAAGAAAATTGACAAAAACTAGCATAACCATAGCCCAAACCATCGGTTTCGTCGTCCTTTATACACATGTTCGAATCGAGCTCTAAACACACCATAAATCTATCAAGGCGAAAAAAATAGCATTGCCATATTTAACAATTATGCTCCATTATACACTGGAAACATGCTTGGTAAATTTCAGGACATTTCCCTGAAAATCAAAAATCGACCAAAAAAGCCGGTTTTTGTGGACTATAACCCACGCAAAAACCACGTTTCGGCCCCGAAATAGAATTCGACAAAAATCGCTATGAGGCATCCTAAACACATATGATGGTGACTGAAATAATAAAATTGGTAAAAACTAGCATAGCCATGGCCCAAACCATCGGTTTTGTCTTTTATGCACATTCACGAATTGAGCGCTAAACACACCATAAATCTATCAAGACGAAGAAAATGGCATTGCCTTATGTTACAATTATGCTCCATTATACCCTAGGAACATGCTTGGTAAATTCGGGACGTTTCCCGGAAAAACAAAAATCGGCCCAAAAAGCCGGTTTTTGTGGACTATACGCAAAAACCTCGTTTCGGTCCAGAAATAGAAATCGACCAAAATCGCAATGAGGCATCCTAAACACATATTATGGTGAATGGAACAAGAAAATTGGCAAAAACTAGCATAACAATAGCCTAAACCATCGGTTTCGTCTTTCTTTATACACATGTTCGAATCGAGCTCTAAACACACCATTAATCTATCAAGACGAAGAAAATGGCATTGCCATAAGATACAATTATGCTCCATTATACCCTAGGAACACATGCTTGGTAAATTTCGGGACATTTTTCATAAAATAAAAAATCGGCCCAAAAAACCGGTTTTCGTGGACTATAACCCACACAAAAATCAAGTTTCGGCCCCGAAATAGAATTCGACAAAAATTGGCATGAGGCATCCTAAACACATATGATGGTGAATGAAACAAGAAAATTGGAAAAAAACTAGCATAGCCATAGCCCAAACCATCGGCTTCGTCCTTTACGCACATTCACGAATTGAGCGCTAAACACACTTTAAATCTATCAAGATGAAGAAAATGGCATTGCCTTATGCTACAGTTATGTTCCATTATACCCTATGAACATGCTTGGTAAATTTCAGGACGTTTCCCGGAAAATTAAAATTCGGCCCGAAAAGCCGGTTTTTGCAAGATCGGCATGAGGCGTCCTAAACCCATATGACGGTGAATGGAACAAGAAAATTGGCAAAAACTAGCATAGCCATGGTCCACACCATCGGTTTCGTCCTTTATGATCATGATCGAATCGAGCGCTAAACACACCGTAGATCTAAAAAGACGAAGAAAATGGCATTGTCATATGCTACAATTATGCTCCAATATACCCTAGGAACATACTTGGTAAATTTCGGGATATTTCCTTGAAAATCAAAAATCTTTCCAAAAAGCCGGTTTTTGTGGACTACCCACGCAAAAACCTCGTTTCGACCCCGAAATAGAATTCGACAAAATCGCCATGAGGCATCCTAAACACATATGATGGTGAATGGAACAAGAAAATTGACAAAAACTAGCATAACATAGCCCAAACCATCGTTTTTGTCCTTTATGCACATTCACGAATTTAGCGCTAAACACACCGTAAATCTATCAAGGCGAAGAAAATGGCATTGCCTTACGCTAAAATTATGCTTTATTATACCCCAGGAACATGCTTGGTATATTTCGGGACATTTCCCGGAAAATCAAAAATCGGCCCAAAAAGCCGGTTTTTGTGGACTATAACCCACGCAAAAACTCGTTTCGGCCCTGATATAGAATTCGACAAAAAGAGCCATGAGGCACCCTTAACACATATGATGGTGAATGGAACAAAAAAATTGGCAAAAACTAGCATAGCCATAGCCCAAATCATCACTTTCGTCCTTTATGCAAATTCACGAATTGAGCGCTAAACCCACTTTAAATCTATCAAGACGAAGAAAATGGCATTGCCTTATGCTACAATTATGTTCCATTATACCCTATGAACATGCTTGGTAAATTTCGGGATATTTCCCGGAAAATAAAAAATCGGCCCAAAAAGCCGGTTTTTGTAGACTATAACCCACGCGAAAACCTCGTTTCGGCCATGAAATAGATTTCGACAAAAATCGGCATGAGGCGTCCTAAACACATATGATGGTGAATGGAACAAGAAGATCGGCAAAAGCTAGCATAACCATTGCCTAAACCATCGGTTTTGTCGTCCTTTATACAAACATCCGAATCGAGCTCTAAACACACTATAAATCTATCAAGACCAAGAAAATGGCATTACTATATGCTACAATTATGCTCCAATATACCCCAGGAACATGCTTGGTAAATTTCGAAACATTTCTCGGAAAATCAAAAATCGGCACAAAATCGCCGTGAGGCATCCTAAACACATATGATG
>CAAKMY010095451.1:0-24057 GCA_901111285.1 Corrigiola litoralis | reverse complement strand
TATATATATGTATATATATATCCTCATTAACCTATTTGACTTTCATCACACTCCATTACCATAGCAATTTGAAGTTTCTTCTGAAACTCAAAGTGATAATGTATAAATGAATTTATTATGCAATCTCTAAATGTTTACAAGTCATTCATACCCTTATAACAATGATATATGTATCTTGTCTAACCTCTCTCTTTTACATGGACCGATAATGGATATTAGAAAACAAAGCCAAATGGCAAATTCCATGCGAAAACTTTTATACTTTGTTTTCTAATATCTAATGGTACATATCAAAGTAGAACACTACGTCATTTGCCCAAACTTTGTAAAATTCATGGTCATACACACATTTCGCAAAAAATTATCACAAACCTAAGATCGTTGTGTTTAAGGTCTATGTTATTTCCAAATAATATACATACGAGTATATTATATGACTTTAGAATTCTACTTGATTTTCTCCTCATAAATCCAATAACATAAGCACATGACTGACTTTAAAAAACAACACTTTTAAGTACTTCACAAACTGTTATCTGAAAAAAAAAAGTACTTCACAAACTAATTAAACTAGGGACATCACATTGCTCATATATAATTTGCCAGCTAATACATAGGCTGAACCACCAAATCAACAACAAACTAACAATCCATTCCTCGATATCTATGCACAAAATCTAAGTGACAAAAGGACCCGTGAAAGTTCGAGTATCATAGATCTGGAGTCTTAAATCAAGACTACACCTCCTCAAGCATCATATATACAACAAATAATACAATACGCCATATTGTTACATGACCTACATAGGTACATGGCTATTGATATTTGATGCTTAGGTCAAAAGGTTAATGGTTTCATGCTTGTCAGAATACGTCCAGCTTAGTTAGTTCATTAGTAGATTTTTTTTTTTTTTTTTTGAAAAATAGTTCATTAGTAGATTGGGTGAGGCCATATCTGTCATTTTCAACCGTCTATTACTGCAAAGGCTAAAAATTCCATGTGCATATTAAGCAACAAAGTGTGATTTAATTCTCGATTTGGGTACCTTAAAAAACAACGACCCCTTATATGTATGTGTACGGTATGCACAAATTTACCATGAGCTTGTTGTACTACAGTTAAAAAAAAAAAAAAAAAACAAGAACTTAAAATTTTCTCAGAGGGTCGTCTATCGACTATCGCTCTTGGTTTTCTTTCGTGTATCTTAGTCGTATATAAAAATCGAACCCCATATCTCACGACTCGAAAGTGATATCACTATACCAAATTCCGATTGTTGGTCTTTTTGTTCATTCTGTGCCCATAATCCGTATAACTTGTAGAGAGAGAGAGAGAAAAACACACATATAGACGAATAGTGAGTCTAATGTAAGTTAGCAAAGCAGAGTTTTAATCTTTGTTCTTGTTTGCTATGCTCGCTTCTCTTGCTACATTGTCATAAGAAAACCCACTTTTTAAAGCCTTTGTTTTTTATTTTGTTGCGTTCTTTATATATGTGTCATATGTGTATGTAGTTTTAGTAGCACGAAGAAAAGTTGCAACACATCTCAGGATAGCCCCACCTTACAGTTTATTTGTTGCATGGTTTGCTTCACAAAAACCCACCATTCCATTCAAATTCTTAGCCTATGATCTTATGTTATGCTACCCTTTTATGCTTTTGCATAGTTTATGTCATTTGTTTGTTGACTAATGCTTGTTGTTTGATTGTTTTCTTGGTTGTTTTGGTTGATTCAGCAATCTTTTTCCTTGGTGTTTCAATTGATTGATGGGGCCAGTTAAGGGGTCAAAGAAGAAAAGAAAGAGAGAGTCTTCAGAGAATGAACAGTCTGCAGGAGATTGGTGGCTCGAGTTTTCTAAGGGCCTTCATGGTATGCAACTGTGCACTTTGCCTCTTAGTCAAAGTTTATGTTTTTATTGCCAAATACTTTTGCATAGCATGTCTTTGTACTGTAAGTCTGTATGTATATTGCTTTGTTATGAAATTGTTGTTTTTGATCATTTTTGTGGTTTTGCATAGTGAAATTTCTTGTTTATGGGTTTTATCTGATGTTAGATAAAGTAGATTGACAATCTTTTGCTGTGCTTGCCGAAGGATTGTAAATGTATTGAGTCTTTTCTTAGAAGGGTTCCCTGTCATTTTTTATTTCCTGTGAGTCAAGCAATCCATTCTCCAAATATATTGGTTACATTGAATCTTTTCAAGTTTCAGCATGAATTATGATTGCATTTTCGTCTCTTACTGTTGAAAGTTGAATGGAAGGACTTCGAAGTTTTAGGAAAACAAGCTTGCCTTATCGTGTACATTAATGGATAGGAGTAGTTCATAACCACTGATTTTGGAGCAGTAGAAATTTGTGTCGTAAAATGGGAGAACGTGGAAAGACTTGGTTTTAATGCCTTATGGTTTACTTGTGGGTTGATGTGTTAGCATCTCAGATCTGCAGTGCACTATGCATTTATGCTTCCGGTCCGTGCTGCATTAAAACGTCAGTATTTAGGAAGTCACTACTCCAATTGAGCTATGGCGGCTCAGAGATGGCTGTTGTTAATAGCTGTCGATTTGCCTTTTTTCACTTAACCATTGGTACCTCGTATTGGAGTCTCCATAGTTGTCTGATTTAGAAAACATTATTCTCTTTATCTGGTTGTAATTTCTTAATGAAAAATTCACTTAATTGATTGAGATAAGCAAGTCCTAGGACCTGATATTTCCCTACAGCGGATCTCCTTAATTTGTTAGAAAGTGCTGTTTTAGGCTCCTGGTATTCGGTGTAAAACTTGGTTGAAGCATCACAGTGGATTCCAGTCTGTCCAGATGCTAACTTGTGGTTGAATGTGTCCAGCTGACCCTAATTTGTAATACAATGGCTTCTTAGGTTGCATTCTAGATCCTAGGACTGTGAACATTAGTCTGCCGATTGCAGCTACAACCATGCTTCACTTCCAGGCGACACGTGTTCCTTTTGTGGTAGCGTATGGCTTTCTATTAGAAGTTTGTGAACAAGAGTTCTTGGTAATTTTTTCTTCCTGAGGTTCTGGTAATCGTACTTTCTTGCTTTGTAGAACTGTAGGCCTGTAGCTACTCTCGTCTCTATTAATATCCATAAATATAGTTCACAAAATCCTGCATTAACAGTAAAAGTTCTCATTCTTAGCTTTCTCTGATTTCCGCTGGTGAGGATAACCCCCCCCCCCCGGGGGGCCCGGCGCCCGTCTCCTTATTGCATTCTTTCTGTGTGAAAATGCTCGTATCACCTTAGGTTAGGCATAGCCCGAGGGGAGAGGGTGCCCTGCTGAACCTTTTTGAAGACTGCAAGCAGCTGGCTTCTATCTTAAATATGCTTTCTTTGAGGAATCCAGGGGTCAATAACTTCAAACACTGTATACTACCTCTTGTGATCCATATAGTGATGCAGAAGGTGCAAACAGCGTTTGGGCTATCAGAGCTTCTGACAGTTGATCCTAGCTAAGAGCTGCAAGATTTCATGCTTAGGGTGTTTGAAGTTGTGGCTTTGTGATATTACGACAAGATAAACTGAGCACTGAGCTGAATGTTTTGCCTTTGACTACGGAACTTACAAAACATGGATGACGAATTAGAACTGAATTGGACTATAGACAAATTGCTGTAGGAATGGGAAAGCAATATGTACAAAGCTCTCTGAATGAACCGAAGATGTTCTGTTAGCAAGAAACTGTAAGAACACTTCTCAGACACCAAAATAGTTGACAGCTCTCAACAAAATACTTAGGGCAGAAGAAACTTGTAGTGGCATACTTCTAAAATTATGAACATCTGTGACAGAGTTACAGTGACTTCCTTACTAGATATTGTGAGAATTCGAATTTCGACAATGGCAAATTAGGTCTTTGTGAAGTTCTATGTAATGTAGTCCCCATTAATTTATATAGTTCACTGAAGTTCCCAATTCATGAAGCATCTTATTAAAACTTTAGTAGATTTGACGTACAGTTTCTGCTGATAGGATCACTCTATCAATTAGTGTTTATCATCTCACTCATCTGCAGATAATCATTCTCCTTCGAAAGGATTGGATAAGTTTCAGTCCCTTTTCAAAATGTCAAGGAAGACATTCAACTACATATGCGCGCTTGTAAGAGAAGATATGGAAGCTAAACCAGGCCATTTTTACTTTTCAAGTGGCAAGCAGTTGTCAGTAAATGACCAAGTTGCAGTTGCCCTTAGAAGACTTAGCTCTGGAGATCCCCTAATATCAATTGCAGAGTCATTTGGAATGCACCACTCCACAGTCTCTCAAGCTACCTGGCGTTTTGTGGAGTCTATGGAATTGAAAGGTCTGAGCCACCTTCAGTGGCCTGCCAGTGAAGAAGAGATGGCAGAGATAAAATCGAAGTTTGAGAAAATCCGAGGCTTCCCAAATTGCTGTGGTGCAATAGATACTACCCATATCACAATGTTGTTGCCGTTGTCTGACTCAGCTAATAAGGTATGGTTTGATCGTCAGAAGAACCACAGTATGGTCTTGCAGGCAATTGTGGATCCTGATATGAGGTTTAGGGACATAGTCACTGGATGGCCTGGGAAAATGAGTGAATCCCTAGTTTTCAGAAGTTCAAATTTCTTCAAGCTATGCGAGATGGGAAAAAGACTAAATGGGAAAACGGTAGTTCTCTCAGAAGGGTCAGAAATAAGGGAATACATTGTTGGTGACTTGGGCTTTCCTTTGTTACAAGGGCTGGTTACACCTTACAGAGGCAAAGGTCTCCCCGAGACTCAAATTAACTTCAATCGGCGACATTCTGCAACTCGAATGGTAGCAAGGAGAGCATTAGCTAGGTTGAAGGAGATGTGGAAGATAATTAATGGGATGATGTGGAGACCTGATAAAAGTAAATTGCCGAGAATTATACTTGTTTGTTGTCTGCTTCACAACATCATTATTGACATGGAAGATGATGTGCAGGATGAGATCTCATTGTGCCACAGCCATGATGGGGGCTACAGACAGCAAATTTGTGAATCTGCCGACTTGACTGCTTCTGACATGAGAGAGACACTATCTCTCTACTTGTCCGGAAAATTGTCGTCTTAAGAACTTCCGTTTGGAGTTTAATACCTTGATCTATGTTAAATTTAGCTTCTTTTTAGATAGTTTTGACATTGTATTCCTGATTGTATATAAGACTCCAGGATGCTATATTGATGGAGACTGAAAATTGGTTGGAAGAATGACATGACAGGTCTAGTAGGAACGAACCACAGTTGACAGGTCCAGTAGCTTCTTTTTAGATAGTTTTGAATGGCTTGTTTGATTTATATTGCTTTTAGATTGAATCTCTTTGAAGTCCTTCGTAGAGTAGCATATTTCAAGCATCGTCTATTCGTATGTCAACTCAAAATGTAAGATTTTGTGTCTGTTTACGGCGTCTTCCTCGTATTGTGACTGTGTGAGTGACCTGTGTAAGGTGTACCGGTTCCTTCAAGAACGAAGAACCACTAAAGTTTTGATGACACTAGCCATGCTGGGAATACTTGCCTTTATTCAACACACGAGATGAAATTCGGCCTTGTTATTCGGGGTTGGAAGTGTTGGCCCTTCGTGGTTATTATTATGAGCAAAGTTGCCCTTATCAGATGAACCTTCTTTGGACAGCGAAGTCACCATATATGTACATCTGTTACTGTTATTGTGAACTCTAAACAGTGCTCCAGTTTTCGTAACATGCAGCTCATTCTCAAAAAATTAATAAAAAAATAATATCATTATGGTCTACGTCTTCATTTGGCCCCTAAACCTTTTGATTAAATTTATCCCAGGATTCTTACTAACTACTTACAAGTAACCCTACTGTCCCTATGTATGAATTTTCTCTGCTCATATTCATGGCGGAAAGCAAATCCCTATGAAGTTTGGAAAGCGGACGCTCTTTCAAATACTGTGGTGTGGAAGTTTATCGTGATCAGGTCCATGAAGCTCATATGCATCTGATTTTCCAAAGGGAAACAAGTGTATCGTACTTTCAAAATTGTTCTTCCTGATTGGGCTTAGCCCCAAAAGAAAGCCTTTAACCCAACGACTCTCATAGTCTCATGTGTAAAGAAAAACGAAATTAATGCATCATAAACAGATTCGCTGACAGAGCGATATCATTAGCTGTAATTTACTTGTCATTCTCTAAGCTACCACACAGTCATGTCTATTACTGGAATCAGAGACACTAAAGCAATGCATCATGAATTCATGAAAACTATTACTGCAATTTGACAACCTTTTTGAAGCAGAAGCTACATAACAATCATCAGTTTTTTCAATTTGAGCAACTCTGTTTTCACACACCCTTATCTAGGACCTCTTGATCACAAACTTGTTGCCAGACATGCATGGCAGACGCAGCTAACTCCAGTCATCATGAGTATCTGATGAAAGAGTAGTGAACAGTGAAATCTCTACAGTTCTACCACTAAACTGATACAGGTCTAACTCTGTACAACATCAGTGCATAGCTCATGGAAAATCAACTGTGCAATAAATACAAAAGCTCAGGAAAACTGATCTCCACTCTATGCATTTGATCCCAGATTGCTCTCACCCATTGTCAACTGCAAAAACCACAATTTTGTGTTGTTTTGTTAACAATGATATAGCAATAGTTTATTGATGCTATTTCTTGATTGTGACTTCTGAGTGCCAATAGTTAAAGTTACCTGTGCGACTCGATGCTTTGATCCATTCATACCCTGCAAGAAAGTCTCTGACCATTGTTCCTTAACATAATTTGGAAGCACGCATTCTTCCACGAGAGGGCTCCAGTTGTCTTTCCCATCCCCACTATAAACCCAATTTATCTTCTCTGGCGGATTGCTAAGATCAACAGATACTTTGTTGAACATCTTGACTGAAGTTTTTTTCTTCCGGGGAGCTGAGCTTCGTGGAGCCTGTAAAACGGGAAATGTCTTCAATCAAATGAACACTAGTGGATGAAAGAACAGAAAGTACGAAGCATAAAATATTCAGTGTGGTTAACTCACAGTTGTGCGATTGCTCAATATTAGTGCCCTGCATTTTGGTTTGTACTTTTGTGCTTCTAGAAATCTGTGAACTTCTGGTATGGATCGGAATTTCTGACCTTTTACTGGTTCGATATAGTACTGCAAGAGAAAGGTATTATCTCACATGTCTGAGAGTGATCAGAAATCTGTTGACTGTGCATGTTGGGAAGGGGGGGGGGGGTAGAAAAAAGTCTGTGCATTGGTGGGATTTCCGAAACATGTAAAATTACTTGTGTTACATTATTTGCCAAAATATTGCATGAGTGACAAAACAGTAAAACAAGTATGTTCAGTACAATACAATCGAGCAACAGTCAAACAGAAGCATGGAACAGCCGTTAAAATAACTGTGCCTCTGATATATAATGGCAATGTTTTAACTGGAACAAAATAGTATCTTTACGAACAGATGAAAGACAGAGTAAAAAGAAGGTACCCTGTCACTCCTGAAGCCATCTTTCCGTGGGATCTCCTCCACAATCCAGCCATCAGGAAGTGTAGACGAAAATTGAAACTGTGTAGTTCCAGGGACAATGTCCTTCAAGCTTGTGGACCGTGCCTCCTCCAGTTCATCTAGCCTCAAGACCTGGAAACATATCCAAAGCCAACTGAGAATGATTTCATAAATTTCTAGGATTTCATTGGCAGTTGAATCAGCTTGTTTAATATAATATTATATAATAGCTAATATTCAGCATTTGCCATAACTTCTCCACTTGTTCCAACAAACTGCATCTTTCTGAATACCAGGTAGTCTTTAAAGTGGTGAGACAGACTACTAAGTAGTCCCTCGTACGTCATACTGTTATAAATATATAATCTAGCTAATACCAGAGAGGCAGAGATGTCTGTGCAACTTAATCTTATATGAAGGAATTGCGGAATTCCTGCTTTATGTGCTTCATATGTGAGAAAAAAACTTAAGATACTACTGAATATAAACTTATGATTTTGGTCAGGTAGAAGCAAATCAAGATTTTTAGTACCTTTCCACCATATGCCACTCGCCTGAATGGACCAGAAATCTGATAAGGCTGAACAACATTAGCAGCCAGAGTTATAAAATAGAAAGACAATCTCAAACCAACAAAGAAAAAGAAAAGAAAATAAAAGAGAAAACCAGCACTTATGAATAGAGGTAACTCACCACCAAACAATTGCTGAATGGCCTTTTCCTAGGGGAAGGTTCTTCCACTCCAGTTAAGTGCCTCTTGACAGAAAGTAAAGAGCGGAACTTACGTCCAGTTCCTGGCTCATAGTAATACTGGAAAAGAACACTACGCAATATAAGAAAGACAGCAGAATAGATGAAACAGATAGCTATAAGGTGAAGATAAGATACAATTATCTCTGAAAAAGAACATCACAGCCTAAAACCAATTTTTGTGCTACATTAAAACTGCTTTATCATTAAAATAACATGTAT
Source organism: Corrigiola litoralis (assembly GCA_901111285.1). Lineage (NCBI taxonomy): Eukaryota > Viridiplantae > Streptophyta > Magnoliopsida > Caryophyllales > Caryophyllaceae > Corrigiola > Corrigiola litoralis. The sequence goes on along the minus strand of CAAKMY010095451.1, from coordinate 15,594 downwards.
CTGTAGATGGAATAGACAAGAGAACTAATCAAACACTTCCAAAGAGCTATACAGCTAAATCTATTCTGACTTCTGCTGCAAAATCAATAAAGATTATGCATACATCACTCGAAAGTCAAAGATACAACAGGTTTGGAAATTTTGTTATCTAATTGGCTGTGCAAGCTCAACAATTTGAATGCAGTCAAACCGCTTAATCTCCCAATTCAAAGAATTAGATCAAAAGAAAGTCGAGGAATATGGTTGAACCGAACTATAAACGATTTCTAATTTTCTAGCCTCTACTGGTTGCTTGACCCTGCAAGATTTCACCTGGATAACGTTGAAGTGAGAGTATTTTGCTAGAAGTCATGAAATGTGGAAAGCCTGTATGAGGTCTAAACACAAATAAGCATGAGATGAGTGGAGGCTTAAACAAGTACGAAGTACCTATCAACAGATAATCAAACCCTGATAGGAATCCAATGCATCTACGGCCATTGATAAAGAAATGGTTTCGGATCACCAAAGGAATGCACATAAAGCACAAGGAATGTCTTGTGCAGAAATCTGCTTCTGCAAGTACTGACACTGAACAAAGGACTTCACCACTTCTATGTGTTACGACTAACACATTCAAGCGCGAATAGCCTAGTTATCAGCTTAGCAATTCAACAGAAGTCTAACTCTATCCAGCTTTCAGTTTTTTGACGAATTACAGCGAGACTTAATTTAAACAGTGTAAGTTCAGTTAATTGCTGCAGTTCGAGTCATTTTTTTCTTCTGTATGGACACAAACTATTCTCTGTCTTCTAGCAGGACAAGAATTTTTTTAATAAAGATCATAACCAACTAAAAGTCGCGAAACATTACAAGTTCCATGTCTACTATAAACTGTTGCCGTTTTGATGATAAATACGTTAATGCTTAAGTCTTAACCAGGAAATCTTTCAGTTGATTCTTTAAAAAGAATTATTAAGCTAAACATTAAAACAAAGATGTTCGAAAAAGGAAAATATTAGCTTGAATAAGCTCAGGCTCTCAAATGAGTAATCTGCCAATGACTTATAGTCTCTCTAGTATTATCATGATTGAGTTTGGAGATACTAGTAGTAAGCGTAGCTTTTCTACTCAAACAGAAACTATCATCTTACACCATTACACCTTACAAAGAAATTAAATTTTTTTTGTTTTGAAATAACAAAGAAAAATGTTATTGAGATGGAAAAATCGGGCATCAATAAAAGGAAAGAAAAGAGAGGCGGAAACTAAAACAATTAGAGCACAAGAGACCATCACTCGAAGAAAAGGAATTGAGTTGCAGATTGTAGAGCAAAAACAATGTTTGAACCAAGTGTAATTGTCAAATCTAGTCATGAACGATTGTGACCCTAGTAATATATAGTGAAGCTGATATTTGAATTACAACAAACTTGAATGCTTTTGCAGTATCAAATCCTAATCTTTGGTGAAGTATGAACCGTTAAAAAACGCCAAATATGTGCACTTAATTAATTATCAATGCATGCAGTCATATACATTATACACACGGATGGAACTACTACGGTTAGAGCATTGTAACATGTACTAAACTCTCTAGGTACCCCTTTATTTTAATTACTTCGTATTATAAAAAAGTACGATTTGATTAGAACAGGCATTCCATGTAATCTCAACCAAATACAGTTACTCAACATAAAACTTAATTCAAGCAAAGGATGCTCAGAGATTGTTCGGAAATTCATTGATAATGACTTTGCCAGTTTCTAGGGGGGCTACTCTTATTTTTTGGTATATCGAGCCTTTATAAGGTGGCCATATACCACAAACATGTGTATGTGCGCGCGTGTGTGTGCGTTTTTGTGTTCGCGTGAGCGCAACAACCATCTAACATTTGGGCATATATCACACTTGCATGTGTCAACCTATGAACCTAGGAATTGTTTTATTTAATGGGCCTAAATATCTCCTGCGCGTGGAATATGTCCCCCAAACACCGCACATGCGCGTGTAGTACATAGCTCAAACACCGGATATGCGCGTGTGATACATTGCCTAAACTCCACACGCACATGTCTCGCGCCATGTATCACACGCGCATGTCTCACACCATATATCAAAACGCGCATGTCTCGCGCTATATATCACACGCGCGTGTGTTAATACGTACGTCCAATTTTCCAACGATTGACGTACTAACACACGCGCGGGTAACACATGTCCCGAATATCCACGTGTTGTAACAAAAATGTCAACCAAAAGCCTAAAAAAGCAAGAATACAACATTGTCTATCATATATTAGTCATCAACAACTCATAAAATTCACAAAATTTATTCCATAATTTAACTTATTTCAAGTGAAATCATCAATGTTCACAATTACATGTCACACTTAGGCAGTACGTTACACTTTCATCAAGTACATTAAACAAAATTGATTAAATTGTAACGAACAAAATTTTAAGAAAAAGCTTTATTTTAGAAAAAGCAAGAAGCAACTAATTAGTACGGAGTAAGACATTATTTTGAGGAGGTGGTAAAGTTATGATACATTATTGACCCATGACAGTAAAAAGTAAAAAAGTAACCTTGTCAGAATGAACGGAGGAGTTGGGCCCACGTGGGCGGACCTCAACAACCCACCCATCAGGGAGCTCAAACGGGTTCGTGTTTAGATAATTAGCCGGCACTATCTGCATTTTGCTAGGATCCATCTTGCTCGGCTCACCCTCGGCTCGGCTAACCAGCTCCAGCTCAGCAGCTGAATTGGGCTCCGACCCGGGACTTTGTGGGTCGGATGATGTCGACATTTTATGAGGCGGTGAATAATTGGAGTGAGTTTATTTACTGTGTTCGGTTGAGTAGGAAGTGAAAATGAAATGAAGCAAGTGTGACTGTGTGAGTGTGATTAGTTGAGTATTTTGTTTTATTTTGTTTTTACCTGATTTAGAGTTAGATATTGTTAAATTTTGTTTTTTTATTTATCCTAAAAGAATATTGTTAAATTTTGTGGGCTTCGATAAAGTGTTACTAACTTGATTGTACTGTGCTCCACGTATGTTTGAGGTAGGTGTGCTTTTTGGTTTAATTACGATGTGATGGACTGATGGGCTGGGTTTGATTATTGTAATCATGGGGGATTTGATTTTGACCCATTATCATCATTGTACACGACCGTACACTTTTTGGTTTGGGCTAGGCCAAGGTTACTTTTGTCAATTTTCTTGTTCCACTCTTCATTAAATGTGTTCATGATGCCTCCTCTCAATTTTCGCCCGATACTATTTCGGGGCCGAAACGAGGTTTTTTCGTGGGTTATAATCCACAAAATCTGGCTTTTTTGGTCGACTTTTGACTGTCCGGAAAAAGTCCCGAAATGTACAAAGAATGTTTTTAAGGTGTATTAAAGCATAATTGAAGCATGTGGAAATACACTTCCTCCTTCATGATAGTTTTACGGCGTGTGTCCCGCTCGATACGAGCATGTGCATTGTGGACGAAACGGATGGTTTGGGCTATGTTAAGGCAATTTTTTGGGAATTTTCTTATTCCATTTTTCATCATATATGTCTAGGGTGCCTCATGCTAAATTTAGTTTGATTCTATTTCGGGGCCGAAACGAGGTTTTTTCGTGGGTTATAGTCCACAAAACCCGGCTTTTTCGGTAGATTTATGACTTTTTGGTAAAAGTCCCAAAATTTACCAAGCATGTTCATCGGATATACTCTAGCATAATTGAAGCATGTGGCAATGTCATTCCTTCTTCTTGATAGTTTTACGACGTTTCCCGCTCGTTAGAGCATGTGCAACATGGACGAAACTGATGGTTAGGGCTATGCCAAGGCTATATTTTTGTATTTTTCTTGTTCCACTCTTCATTATTCGTGTCTATGACGCCTCCTGCCAATTTTCGTCCGATTTTTTTTCGGGGCCGAATCGACGTTTTTTCGTGGGTTATAGTCCACAAAAACCGGCTTTTTGGGTCGATTTTGATTTTTCGGAAAAAGTCCCGAAATTTACAAATCATGTTAATAGGGTGTATTGGGGCATAATTGTAGTATATGGCATTGCCATTCCTCTTTTTTGATAGTTTTACGGCGTGTTTCCCGCTCGATACAAGCTTGTGTATCGTGGACGAAACCGATGGTTTGGGTTACGCCAACGTTACTTTTTGGCAATTTTTTGTTCCATTATTCGTTATATGTGTCTATGATGCCTTCTGCCAATTTTCGTCTGATTCTATATTAGGGCCGGAACGAGTTTTTTCGTGGATTTTCTTTTTTTAAAACTTTGTGGAGTACAATTGTAAGAGAAACGTCTAAGCATCATCAAGCACGTGTTGGACATTTTGCCAGCCACATGCGGTTTCTCTTCGTTCCAATAAAACAGTTTCATATTCCTTTTTGATATGTCCAATTAGAACAACCTCATTTCCTTATTTGGTAAGAGTTTTGACACTTTCATCATAGAAATGTGTTTGGTTACGTTGTGGATTGTGAACCACCCATATGTAAATTCTCTCTTATTAATCTTGCATATAGAACTCTTTGTTACACTCTTTTCTTAATCTTTGTGTCAAAAATAAATGGGTTTGTTCTATATATGGGCACGAAGGAGTACTAATTAAGTATTGCATGTAGCTAATTTAATTAACCACAAATTAAATAATGGCAAGCTTCTACAAGCTAACATAATGTATTTTAAAAAATCAAATAATGTTTGCTTTAATGCATTATGCATTTATGCATGTAGCTAGTTAGTTTTATTCATATGATAGAGCACCATGGTAAATTGCTATATCGGTGTATATAAAGCAAAACAAAGCCTTACGACATTTATTGTACAATAATACTAATATTAGTACTCCGTACTAAATACTCCTTTGTTGACTCTACCAGCAACCAGGCATCCAGCATCACCACCCACCAAACTAGTCGCACACTTGCATATATAGTTGCATCACATTGAGGTAGTGACTAGTGAATAACGTACCGAAGAAAGCAAACTAAAAGTACCTTAAGTCAAGCAAACCAGGCCATATATATATGCATCAACAACGCGTCACCCCATGCGTAAAATTGCTTATTTCTCTCTAGAATTCAGTTGGTTAGTTCATCTAGATTTGAAGATCAAATTAGCTAGTGGAACGGCGCCCCAATAATTAGAATCGATAAAGACTTTGAATGACTTACTCTTGTTTCATTGATTATTATATGTGTGGCAGCCTGGGAGAAGGTTTTTTTTTTTTGGACGAGGCTTATGGTTCTTGTTCTACAGAAGAGAAACTTCCTTTCTAGCTACTTTCTAGTCATTGTCTAAAACTAATTAATTGAAAAATTAATAAAAGATATGGAATGAAATTAACATGAGATAGACAACGAGTCCAACGTACAAGTAGCTATAGAGCCTAGATGCATGTGTTATATACTTGTGTGCTTGCTTTACGTGTTTACGTGTCCATGCAACATATACTGTACTTAATGATATACATGCACTGTCCTTTACATGCTTCAACGAATTTAGTAATTCAGCAAACGATCTCATTAACAATAAACGGAAAAAATGTGTAAATCTACCCATAACTCTCATCAATGTGCAAATCTACATATAAGAATTAAGTAGAAAACTTTTTACAACCTAAATTTTCCTGAAATTCTCTACAAGTCCAAATTGAATGATAGATTTATATGTCTTTATTGGACAAGCATAGTTTGGTTTATTTTTATTTATTTTTTGATATATAGTTTGGTTTATTTTTATAATAGAAGTAGACGGTCTCTCACAAAACTAGTTGATTAACTATTTGTATAAATATGTGGATAGAATGATAAGATTATAGAAATGGTATCACACATTGATCTAAACTTTAATTTGCCCTTAAGCAATCTCTCGGTAAGTTCAAAGAAGTAGCCAAACACTTTCCTAGGTTAGTGATCAAATAATTTTTGCTTGCTTCTATATATTTCAACCAATAACAGCAAGAAAGAAAAGACGACATAAAAAGCAGTATTAAATTTTGGAATATAATGGAGTTGAATGGACTATACTCTACAGGAAATATCAAGGTATTCGGGATTAAGGAAGCAAGCTTTGAACGAGACACTTTCAGTTAAATCTGTTGCCTGATGTGAACATTAGAAAGTTCCAAGTCTATGACTAGACTACTAGACGCCGCACCGCGTAGATTCACTGCCAATATTCCACTTCCTTTTTTTTTTGAAGGGGCCAATATTCCACTTCCTAGTTGTTCCCTTTCTCCTATTTTTTACTAGTTTTATTAGACGTGTCAGCTGCGGAACACCTGCTTCCCTTGCATTACGCATTCGATGATGGCCCGACGTTTCTTCTCTGTAGGGCTTAGCGCGTGAACATTCAAAGGGCTGCTAGTCATAATCATAATGCTTTGTTATATACTTACTCCGTATATCGGAGTATTAGTATGAACAATGCCTGAGGGGCAATAATATTTTTGCTTTGAAGTTTCAATCATCCAGATCTCTTTCTATAGCAGAGTGCAACAACGAAGAACCAGTCTGTATACGCATACTTCTGAGTTTTGACAGTAGGTAGCTAGAGCTAGGAATGATTGTTGTTCTTGATAAAAAAAAATCTTGTTATTTCTCTAGCTACTTTATTTGAACACAAATTACAAAAAGGAACGGTCACATTTTCACTGACACAGTAATAAAGTTGATCATTTATTTAAACAGAAAATGAATATGAACCGTCAAATTTTAACGATCTGTATAAGACAATCTATTACTTAATAAACTTCAAACGATTTTATTAGAAAAGAAAAGATGAGAATGGTGAAAATACATTGATACATTGATACCTATGATCTATACTTCTATTAAGCCAACATATGCTTATATACTAATGTAGAATGATGATGGTCATTGCAAATTAATAAATTTTTATACATACACAACATGATTTAGAGAAATTAATCTATCTTGTTTACGAGAATAATTCTGTTTTTGTTGAAGTAATTGTTGAGAGATGAATCTTTATTAAGTTGGCTCCGGTTATTCCAATGGACCAAGCTAGCTAGCTTGCCTAGTGCATCGGTTTTTACCCAACATTCGCCACTATAAACATATATCTACAACCTACCTATTTTCTTAAGGTCATGCACCCAAATTTTCCAGCATGTTTAAAATGTAATATATTTTCCCCATATTTCATTTGATTATTCGATTACCGGCCAATAGTTTGGTGTAATTATTACAAATTTGATTAATTAATATCTTTCATAAATGCATTAGTCTAATTGCCTTGTGTATATGACATTTTTTTTACAAGTCTAATGGCAATATATTGATAACAAGTGAAACGAGGGAATTTGAACATAACATCTACATTGCCACATTTTTTTATAATTAGGTTAAAATATTATTGACCTACGCTATATTATTGAGTAAAGTCGTAATAATTTTATTCATAAATTAAGTCCCGGAGGCTAGGAGAGCGATTTGATAGACTACGCGCTTAGCTTGGGGTACTCAGCTTGGCACGTTACTTGCGGGACAGTGTGAATGGATGACATAAAATTATGGTGAAAATATTACGAAGTAGTGGTAATGTAGGAAGCAAATAGATTTAGCTTCTGGACTAGTATAGTGTACTAGTATATTCCGGATAGAATTTGCCCACTAGATATCTAGCAAATAAGTGGTCTCTTTCCCCATTGGCTTGCCGTGAATGACTCATTCCCTTGATTGGTCTGCTCATGACACCATACTCTTTGCTACAGCCCAAGCCCTGACGTATTCATCATCCATTCATCCCTCATTTTTATTCACACAAGTAATTGCATCCCTTACTTTTAATTAAAAGATATCGAATCTAAAACGATATTGGTTGAGCTAATTGAACAATAATTCATTTCATATAGAGCTCGATCACTTACTCATATTGTGCTTAAATTTAGTATAGCATTTATATAATTTTTAAAGACATTTACAACTCTTATGGCAAAAAAAAGGGAGAGTAACAATGATTGATACATCCTCAAAACAAAGAAAATTTTGGAGAAATAAAAAAATAAAAAATTATAAGACAATTCTATATTAGCTTCACGTTATTTTAATGAATTAATTAAGTAATGCGAAATTATGATTCTATATCTTTTTATCTATTAAATGTAGTAGCGGATTCAGAAAATTATCTTTCTGATGTCCTCTTTATCTTTCCAATGTCTCCTTTACATATTTTAAATGTAAATCAATATGAAATCTGTATTTTTTTTTTATTTTTCAGCATTAAAATTGCATTATAAACGAGAAAAAAAGACATTGGATGGACATGCATACATTTGCCACTTATTAGGACTTAGGAGGCACAACTCAGTGGCGGATCCAAGGGGGTTCGAGGGGGTGCAACCGAACCCCCCGGACTTTGGAAAAAAAATTGAAAAATGATTATTTTTGGAAGTTTTTTGTTCAAAAATAATTAAAAAATTGACACTTATATCATAATTACTACCTTGGCTCATTGGTAGGTTCAAGTTTTGGTAAAGTATTGTGTAATAGAACCTGTGTTCAAGACCCACTATAAATATTTTTTTTTTAATATCTTTTTCAATATCCCCTTTGATTTACATTCCGCACCCCCCATGCTGAATTCCTGGATCCGCCACTGGCACAACTACCAATGGAGATAGGATTTATGCTCAAGTCATATCTCATCGTAATAATGCCACAACTATGATCACGACTTTTAACTTTTAAGTGTCTGCATACAACTTACTTTTACTCATTAAATTATGTTTAGGAAGAATAAAAGGAGGGAAACGTATGTAAATAAATACGCTTATACAAAATTGTTAAGAAAGCAAAAGAACTAGTACGTGACTTATAAAAACCTAAAATTTCATAAATATACTTCTTTAGCCAAAGGAAAGCAAATAAAGATACTCTCTCTTTTTTTGGCAAAAAATATACACTACTTAATTGAAAGATATACTCCCACAGTATATACTCCCCAATTAACACAAGAAAGTACGTGTACTGTATACCACAGTGTGTACAGGATAAGAACAAGAATAAACTACTGATGACTCATACATACAGTACTTTGGATACTGTATACCACCGCGTAAACTCACACACAACTTACTTAAGCCCCAAGTCAAAAAGGGCAAACTCGTAATATTTCTCACAAACACAGTCCCACAAGTCATAAAAGTCGGTTGATCCAGCTCGCCGCACTATATAAGTAGTGCAACTCAAGCAAACTACACACAGCATTAATTCTCTCTCTCGCTTAAATCATATCTTCCTTAGCACTCTCAAAAACCCTTTCTTCACTACTAAACCATATAAAACCATATAGCATATAGTTATATTTTCATTATACACCCTAAAGAATTCAATTCTTGTACAAAAAAAATGATGTCTACGAAACCAAGAATTTCTAGTAGTAATAATATTAATCTTAGAGGAGCCGCAAGTGATATAGAGCAATATGTGATGGCTAATTGCGTAAAGATTGTCAATCAAGCCACACAAGCCGCTGCAGCAGCTGATGGCGAAGCCGCCGACGTGGGGAGGATGTTCACGTGCAAGACATGTGGGAGGAAGTTCAATTCTTTCCAAGCGCTTGGTGGGCACCGAGCAAGTCACAAGAAGGCCAAGTCAGCACCCTCTGGTGATGATGACGTGTCCGCGGCAAGCATGAAGCCGAAGTCTCACGCTTGTAGTATCTGTGGGGCCGAGTTTCCTATTGGGCAGGCGCTTGGTGGGCACATGAGGCGTCATAGGCCGTTGGTTGTCGCGGCCGGGTCCGGTAATGGGAGCAGTGTTGTCACTACTGAGAATAGTCTTGAGAACAGCGATGGGAGTTGCGATAGTGAGAGCAAGAAGAGGAGGAACGACGACGTTTCGGACGAGAAGTCTCGGCCCGTGGAGGAGAGTTGCAAGAGGGTTTGCTTGGATTTGAATCTTGCGGTTGCATGGATGGTAAAAGGGGAGACTTGTTATGATGATGCTGATGTTGAAGAAGGGGAGATAGTTGAGCAAGAAAGTGATCATGGAGGAGTCAAAGAAGAAGAAAAAGAAGAAGAGTATGATCTTTTGAAGTTGGAGTTGAGACCGCCATGTTGTAGGGTTTAATTAGATTAATGCTACCTTTCTGATGTACAGATCGATTAGTAGTAGTTTTACTAAGGAGGCGTTGTTGGTAGAAAAGTTTAGGGTTTACGGGAAGTACAGGGGTTTTAGGATTTCAGATGGTATTTTTTAATATCTTGATTTCTTGACATATACGTATGCACAAAATTAGTTAGGGATCGATTAGTGGGTGGTATTAGTACTTTACTATTGTTTGTTTGTTTGTTCGTTCGGATTGATGATTCTTGAACATACATGAATCTCTGTTGTGAGATCCATTATTTGATTTTAGTAGTATGAATATATGGCTTTATTATACACATACTCCTGTTATTTGATTAGTTGTTGGTTTCTTGCAATGTGATACCGATTGTCTTTTTTAGTTGTTATTATATCATAACCATATTTGATTGCTTCATATACAATTTAATTGCAAGGTAGAGTGCCCTGGAATGATCTTGTTAATGGTGTAATTTGCGCGCAAGTGCAAAGACTTGTGTAGATTGTTTGCGTAATGGAATGTAAGAGATTAGAGACGGAGAAAATTGGGAAATTACATTCAAAACATGCTCCTTTTTTTTTCAATTGCGTAAAAGTTTCGTTTAAATCATTCACACAAGTAGTTCACGTTTCCCTTTACATATTTGTTTGTTGTAGTAAATTGCAAGCTGTGGATGGTCAATGTTTTCGTCATTCTTTTGCTAATGTAGCTAGGACATTCGTCTTCTATTTTTTAGGGTTCAAATTACACTTGTGAGTTGCGACTTTTAATATTGTGTGCCCTAGTTACCGAGTCAACCTAATTTTCTAGAAAGGTTTATGACTGACGAATGACGATTGTTTAATTGAGGCGATGCATGCACATAACATGTCATCTATGATGTCATAATGTCAGATGTCTGGCGTGTGACATATACATACAATTTGGAGTAAGCTGCATGGTTTTCAAAACGAGTTTTATAAGTAACTTTGTAGATTTAATTCAACATATTTCTTATTACATCACAATCTCAAAACAATACATATATTTTCTATAAAATTAATTTATAGTGAAGGGGTGACACTAAGATTCAAACTCAACGCCAATCATCAAAGGTAACAAGCCAACGACCAACAGGATTTCAAAATTTTGCTATCTCTAATTCTTTAAGGTTAAGTGTCTTTACTTAATGGAAAAATGATAAGAACAATGATATATTAATCAACAATAGAAAATTTATATGCATATACTTGGATATGTTTTGATAGTTACACATTTGATCACTTAGTCCAATTGACATTGTATCTTTTAGTAAACAATACTCCAAAAGAAATTGAACTCACTTTCGGCTTATTAAGCTTTTAAATAATCAATTATTTTTCTTCTCATAATTGTTTCATATGGAATGCATAAAATAGACTAAAACAAACATAACGACACATACGAGTGAAGATGGATTGATTATCAGATTATGCCCAATATCTCAATTTCGCTTATCATATCTCATGTTACACTTGGAAAAAGTTACCAACAAGCTTAGCATTCGCTACTAGTAGTCCAATACGCATGTGCTACCAGTAGTCACTGCCAAGAGCTTTCTACTAACAAGAAAATATAGGGATCTCCTTATCTTTGCTACGAAACTAGACATCTAGACTAACCCAATTAGTGGACAATCTGGCTAGCCAAACTTGAAATCCTCTCATCCGCTTACCAATATCGTTGGGCTACTACAGGGATCAAGTCAAGTTTTTTCAACATCACACTGGTTATATACCAAAATGAATAACAGAACAAGTAAAATGTATGGAACGTAGTTTTTTCACCAAATTGTTTTGGCTGACTTTGACGACACCGTATATGACCGTCCCAAAGTCCATTTGTCTTTGATATTCAACTCCGTCCAAGTTTCATAGTATTCGACCCAGTTGCAAATCTTTAAGAAATCAAACATGCATGGCACAACTTGGCATTTTCCTGGCAGGCTGAATTGGTCTGAAGTCTGACCTAGCTAATGCCTCAAACTAACTCCAATTCTCAACGTTGTTAACAAGTGTTGTATTGTTTATAAACAAGTAGAAAACAAACACTTTATGAGGTAGATTCTAGATAGGGAAAAGAATCACATAAAGCAAGCTTTCTAATGTACACTACTATAACCCACAAAAAAAACCCCATTTCAACCCCAAAATAGAATCGGACGAAAATTGACAGGAGGCATCCTAGACACATATAATGAAGAATGAAATAAGAGATTTGGCAAAAAGTAGCCTAGGCATAGCCCAAACTTTCGATTTTATCAATTATGCACATGTTCGAATCGAGCGATGAACACACCTTGCACTACAAAGAAGGAGGAATGACATTTCCATATGCTACAACTACGCTCCTATATATCTTAGGAGAATGCTCGGTCACTTTTGGGACTTTTTCCGGAAAACCAAAAATCGACCGAAAAATTAGGTTTTTGTGGACTATAACCCACGAAAAAACCTCGTTTCGCCCCCGAAATAAAATCGGATGAAAATTGGCGGGAAGCATTCTAATCACATATCATGAAGAATGGAACAAGAAAATTGGCAAAAGTTAGCCAACGAATAGCCCAAACAATCGGTTTTGTCCATTATTCACATGCTTGAATCGAGCAATAAACGTACCGTAAATCTATCAAGAAGGAGGAATGACGTTGCCATATGCTACAATTATGCTCTATTATACCCTAGGAGCATGCTCGGTCACTTTCGAAATATTTTCCAGAAAATCAAAAATCGACAGAAAAAGCTGGTTTTTGTGAACTATAAGTCTATAACCCACAAAAACCTCATTTCGGCCCTGAAATGAAATTGGACAAAAATTGAGGGTAGGTATCCAAAACACATATAATGAATAAACGAACAAGAAAATTTACAAAAAGTAGCTTAGGCATAACTCAAAACTTCGATTTTATCTATTATGCACATGCTCTAATCGAGCGATAAACACACCATAAGTATATCAGGAAGGAGGAATGGCATTGACATATGCTACAATTATGCTCCAATATACCGTGGGAGCATGCTTAGTCACTTACAAAACATTTTACGGAAAACCAAAAATCGACACAAAAAGCCAATTTTTGTGGACTATAACCCACGTAAAAACCTCGTTTCGGCCCCTAAATAGAAACAGATGAAAATTGGCAGGCGGCATACTACACACATACAATGATGGATTGAACAAAAAATGGGCAAAAAGTCGCCTAGGCGTAGCCCAAACCATTGGTTTAATTTTGTCTATTATTCATATATGCTCGAATTAGGTGATAAACAAACCGTAAGTCCATCAAGAAGGAGGAATGTCATTGTCATAAGCTACAATTATGCTCCTGTATACCCTCAGAGCATGCTCGTTCACTTCGGAACATTTTTTGTAAGGACAAAAATCGACCGAAAAATCCAGTTTTTTGTGTACTATAACCCACGAAAAAACCTCATTTCCGCCCCAAAATGAAATCAGACAAAAATTAGGGGGAGGTATCCTAAAGACACATGATGAAGAATCTAAGAAGAAAATTGTCAAAAATTAACTTAGGTAGAGCCCAAACCTTCGATTTTATCCATTACGCACATGCTCGAATCGAGCGATAAACACTCTATAAGTCTATCAAGAAGGAGAAATGACATTGTCATATGCTACAGTTATGCTCCAATATACTCTAGGAGCATGCTCGGTCACTTTCGGAATATTTTTCTGAAAACCAAAAATCGACAGAAAATGCTGGTTTTGTGGACTAACCCACGAAAAAACCTCGTTTCGGCCCCAAAATGAAATCAGACAAAAATTGAGCGGAGGTATCCTAAACACATATAATGAATAATCGAACAAGAAAATTGACCAAAAGTAGCTTAGGCATAGAACAAACCATCGATTTTATCCATTACGCACATGCCCAAACAATTGGTTTAATTTTTTTCATTCGAATTAGGCGATAAACACAACGTAAGTCTATCAAGAAGGAAGAATAAACTTGTCATATGCTAAAATGCTTCTGTATACCCTAGGAGCATGCTCGTTCATTTTCGGAACATTTTCCGAAAAAAGCAAAAATCGACCAAAAAGGTCGGTTTTTTTGTGGATTATAACCCACGGAAAAACCTCATTTCCGCCCCGAAATGAAATCAGACAAAACTAATGGGGAGGTATCCTAAACACATATGATGAAGAATCTAACAAGAAAATTGGCAAAAGTAGCTTAGGCATAGCCCAAACCTTCGATTTTATCCATTAGGCACATGCTTGAATCGAGCGATAAACACTCTATAAGTCTATCAAGAAAGAGGAATGACATTGTCATATAATACAACTATGCTCCTCTATACCCCAGGAGCATGCTCGGTCACTTCGGAACATTTTCCAAAAAATCAAAAATCGAACGAAAAAGCCGGTTTTTGTGGACTATAACCCACGAAAAAACCTCGTATCCGCCCCGAAAATAAAATCGAACGAAAATTGGCGAGCGGCATCCTATACACATATATTGAAGAATGGAACAAGAAAATTGGCAAAAAGTAACCTAGACAAAGCTCAAACCTTTGGTTTTATCCATTATTCAAATGTTCGAATCGAGCGATAAACATACCGAAATCTATCAAGAAGAAGGAATGACATTGCCTTATGCTACAATTATGCTCTACTATACCCTAGGAAGATGCTCGTCACTTTTGAAACATTTTCTGGAAAACCAAAAATCGAAAAAAAAAACTGGTTTTTATGAACTAAAACCCACGAAAAAACCTCGGTTCCGCCCCGAAATGAAATCGAACAAAAATTGGGGGACGTATCCTAAACATATACGATGAATAATCGAACAAGAAAACTGGCAAAAAGTAGCTTAGGCATAACCCAAACCTTCCATTTTATCCATTACACAATTGCTCGAATCGAGTGATAAACACTCTATAAATCTATCAAGTAGGAGAAATGACATAGCCATATGCTACAACTATGCTCTTGTACACCCTAGGAGCATGCTCGGCAACTTTCGTAACATTTTCCGGAAAACCTAAAATCGACCAAAAAGTAGGTTTTTGTGGACTATAACCCACGAAAAAAACTCGTTTCAACCCAGAAATAAAATCGGATGAAAATTGGCGGGCGGCATTCCATACACATAAAATGAAGAATGGAACAAGAAAATTGGCAAAAGTTAGCCTACGAATAGCCCAAACAATCGGTTTTGTCCATTATTCACATGCTCGAATCGAGCAATAAACGTACCGTAAATCTATCAAGAAGGAGGAATGACGTTGCCATATGCTACAATTATGCTCCACTATACCCTAGGAGCATGCTCGGTCACTTTCGGAATATTTTCCAGAAAACCAAAAATCGACAGAAAAAGCTGGTTTTGTGGACTATAACACACGAAAAAACCTCGTTTCGGCCCCGAAATGAAATCAGACAAAAATTGAGCGGAGGTATCCTAAACACATGTAATGAATAATCGAACAAGAAAATTGACAAAAAGTAGCTTAGGCATAGAA